>BDDC01001232.1:13199-30651 GCA_001662425.1 Chlamydomonas sphaeroides
CCGGTCACTATGAAGGATATGCGTACGTTGTTGGAGGAGAAAAACCGCGCCGCTGCACGCGATGATGCAGACGGTCTTGGGGATCCAGCAGAAGCAAGAGCAGTTCACTGCGGAGATGGTTAAGATGCAGGGAGTGGTGGAGGGGATGCAGCAGGGTGCAAGGTGCTGAGCTCGTTCTGTACTTCATGGGGTTCGCCGAGGGCACGAACCCTGGCTGAGCACCCGTCAGGCGTCAGCCATCGCGCCCAGCGCGCGCTTCTAGATGCCCCTCGCCCCCACCCAACTTATCACCGTGTACATACAGCACGCTCTGCCACGTCCATAACCTTTGCCGGTTGACGCGTAGCGCGCCGTATCTCCACGCTGTTCCACGTAGGCGCATATCGAGCATCGCCCCGATACCGTTCTTCATGAGGCGATAGCTAGCCCTCGTATCGCCACATATAATCATGCGAGCACAGCGAGCGACCGAGTGGCTGCTCTCCGGATGGCGATGCTACGCGACCGCAGCGGGAGCAGCGCAAGGCCCAGGGCGAGTTGCGCAGCAGAAGAAACTCGGTCTCAAGGAAGTCAGCCACATAGTCGCAATCACATCCGCCAAGGGCGGGGTCGGCAAGTCGACCACCGCGGGTGCGTGCCATCCGCGACGGCCGTTCTGCTCGCGCAGCTCCTCTCGCGCCAAACCCTCTGCAGCCACTAACCCTCCGTTGCCTTACCTGCTCCTCTACAGTTAATGTCGCCGTGGCCCTCGCCACACAGCTGGGCCTGCGGGTGGGGCTCCTGGACGCCGACGTGCACGGCCCCTCGCTGCCCACGCTCATGAACCTGCGGGGCAAGCCCGAAGTCGACAAGCAAGGTAGGCCAGCCCACAGGCTGACCCGAAAACAGCTCCTCCGCACACCGCTGCGCAGCTGCGGGGCAGGGCACGCCCGGTCCGAGCGGGCCCTGCGCCGCCGCCGGCCTGCAGGCACCGCAGCCCTGATGCTGCCCAAGGAGAACTACCGGGTCAAAACCATGTCCTTTGGCTTCTTCCTCGAGGTGGGTGGCGTCTGCATGGAGCATCAGCGGAGCCCCTCCAGTCACGCAACGGCGCGCGTCGGACAAGCCCACGGGTTCAGGTGTTTTGGGCTCCTTTGGTGCTCCTGCCGCACTAAGCGCGCTCGGCGTGCGCAGCGCCGTGCCCTCGCCTGCGTACCCTGGCTGCCCGACCCAAAGACCACCTCCCCCCTGGCCCTGGCTGCCGATCCCCGCCTGCCTCACCCTTGACCCCGCCCGCCTACCTTGCATACCCCTGCCTGCCCCGCCCCAGGGCGACGAGCCGGTGGTGTGGCGTGGGCCCCTGGTGAACAGCGCCTTCGACAAGATGCTGTACGGCACCGCCTGGGGGCCGCTGGACGTGCTGGTGGTGGACATGCCGCCGGGTGGGCCGGTGGGAGGGCGGCGGGCATGACCCCGGTTGGCGGGGCTTTGCGACGGGCCTGGCAAGCCTCCGGTCTCTGACTTCGAAAAGCAGGGCTGCTCACTAGCCCATTCTTGGAGCGTGCGGTCTTGGTGCCCCGGTCCTCACTCGGCCCCGGTCCATGCGGTGTTGACCCCGCGGCTCGGTGTCACGGCCGCAGGCACGGGCGACGCGCAGATCAACCTGGGGCAGCGCATCCCGCTGTCGGGCGCAGTGCTGGTGTCCACGCCGCAGGACGTGGCCATGATCGACGTGCGCAGGTGGGGCGCGTGTGGGGGGGAGCGGGAGGCCAACACAGCGAGCAGGCCGGCTGGCCGGGAGGGGAGGGGAGGGGGCGGAAAGGGAGGGGTCTCCCCCGCTGCGGCCTGGGCAGCACTTGCAGGCCCCGCCCGCCCAACCCGCCCGTCGGGGTCGGGGCGTCATCGCCGGTGCTGCGGCCGTGCCGTACCGCGGCGCGGATCGCCTCCATCCATAGGGGCTAGGGGGTACAGGCTGGGGGCCAGGCAGCGGGCGAGGTCATTCCTCACCCTGCTGCTGCTGCTGCATCCCCCGCCTCCGCTCCAATCAGGGGCGCGCAGATGTTCCTCAAGCTGCGCGTTCCGCTGCTGGGGCTGGTGGAGAACATGAGCCACCACACCTGCTCGCGCTGCGGCCATGTGGAGCGCATCTTTGGCAGCGGCGGCGTGGAGCGCGCGGCCGCCGACTACAACATCGACGTCATCGGACACGTGCGTGCCCCGGGACGCAGTCTGGGACTGGGGAAGAGAGGGCGGCGGGCGGCGTTGGGTGGTGGGCGGTGGGCGGTTGTAGGTTGCTGGAGCAGGGCACGGGCTCGGAGGGGCCCCGCGGCATGGGCTGGGCAGGCCTGGACGGGTGGGTATTAAAGGGGCGCTGTTGCAAACGGGAGGGTGCCGGGATCGCAGCATGTTACGGTGCTAGCGGCTTGGGACCGCGGCACGCGAGGCTTGCTGCCAACGCATCCGGCGCCGCTCCCTGGTCTCCCTTGAGGATAGCGAGCTCACCAGCGCGCCCAAACCGTTGTCGCAGGTACCGCTGCACATCGACATCCAGGCGCGCTCCGACGCGGGCACGCCCATCGTGGCCGCTGAGCCCCGGGGCGAGCTGGCGACGGCCTATACGCGCATCGCGAGGCGGATACACGAGAAGCTGCTGACCATGGGAGGGTATGGGCCGCCGGAGGGGCCGGTGTTGACGGTGGAGTGATGGGGGGGAGGTGCCGGGGCGACTGGGCTGGGTTGCGGTGGGAACATGGACGGGTGCTGGCCGGTGCGTGTCGCGCGAGGTGGCGGGTAGAGTGAGAGGTGGCGGCTGTGCGTGAAGAGGACTGCGTGTGCATGTGGGTGGGGGAGGCTGGGATGGTGGTGCGCGATGTTGCATGTCAGACGCATGGCAGAGTCGATGAGCGAGTCGAGTGAAGGTGTAGTGGTTGCCTCGACGTTAGGGCACCGGGGCCTGCAGGGGGTAGCGAATCCATCACCGTTCCCATGGTCCGCGGCGCTTGTCACGGGTTCTTGAATGAATGCTCTTGCCGGCCATGCCACGATTTTCGCATCAAGATACTGCAACCCGCTGACTGCCTATCCCCGGGCCTTTGCTGAGACATGCCGAAATGCTGCTCGACAAGGACATCGCGAGCATTGTCATCGACCCAGCATCCTGCAGGTCGTTACGAGCAAGCAGCAAGCACCTACTGGCGCTCGTGGATCGTGGCTGGGATTCGCTACGCTTCGACCGCGCCCCGACACCCGCCGATGCCGTGCGAACCACTTGCAGCCTTGTGAGCCGGGGCTGCTGGCCAAGCGTTCTCAACCTGGCCTTCCCTACCCATCGCTGGTCTCAAGAGGAGCAGAGAGGCGCCGCGTGAGTCCGCGACCCCCCCCCCTCACCCCACGCGCGGCATGGCCATCCTCTGCGCGCTGACGGACGGTGCTTCCAACCCATCGCCGCAACTGCAGGCTGCAAGTGCTCGGCGCCTTCATCGACACTGGTGTGGGCAGCGCCTTTCAGGAGTGCAAGCGCTCGGCGCCTTCATCAATACTGGTGTGGGCAGCGCCTTTCAGGAGTGCAGGCTGCACGCTGGCGCGCTCACGCCGCAGCTGGCGGCCGTGCTTAAGGCCGGCTGCCCGCGACTGCTGCGGCTGCACCTGAGCTAGGGCCGCGACGCCTCACCTGATGCTGCAGGTGGCGGCCAGGGCGCGGTGCCCGAGGACCTGGGCGCCGCTCTAGAGAACCTCGCTGTGGGCGCCGCCCCCGAGGAGGGCCCGGGCGTCGCCACCAACGAGGGTCCGGGTGGCGCCGGCGAGGAGGGCCTACAAGCCCTTGTCGTTGGCGGCGGCGAGGCCGGTGGCCCCCACCCAACGTTGTCGAGCCTCTTTCTCAACACCGTACCAGAGCGCGCAGCCTCCATCCTCGCGTCCGCGCCGCACCTGCGCCGCCTCGACGCCCCTTTCGGCATCGACACGCCCGAGCGCGCCGCGCAGACCGCAGCCCTCACGCAGCTGCAGCGCCTGGACCTCCGCGACACCTCCAGCAGCGCCCTCCTGCCGGCGGCGCTGGCCCCGCTCACGCGCCTGACCTCGCTCAGCGTGTCGCAGGTCCGCCACAGCCCCGACGACGCGCCGCCCGGCTCCTCGCGGCCATGCCTTCACTCGCCTATCTGGCGCTTCGCGGCGCACGCCTCGACGTCCGCGGCTTGTCGGACCTGACATCGCTCACCGAGCTTTACGTCGCCGCGCTCTGCCTGCCTCCCGCGCACGCGCCGCCGGCGGCTTACGCCGCGGCCGCGGCCCCGGCCGCGCTGCGCCCCTGGCCGCTGCCGCCCCAGCTAGAGTACCTGCTGATCGGCGTCTTTGGCGACCCATGGACCTGGCCGGGGCCGTGGGCGCTGCAGGAGCCCATCGTGGACCTCCGGCTCTTTGCAGCCCTGGCTCGCCCCACAGGCCTGGCCTTCCTGTCCTTCTGGGGCCGCTGCCTGTGGCTCGCTCCGCACGTGACGGAGCACATGTGTGGGATGGCCAACCGGCTGCTGCCCGCGGGCCAAGCGGCGCTGGTCGGCGCAGCCGCCTTCCTCGCATCCGTCCCCAACCGCCCCCGCTACCTGGGAATCTACGTCGACATCCCCAACCGGATGCTGCCCCTTGCCGGCGCCGCCAGCCACGGCGCCTGGCTATCCGCGCTGGCGCCGCTGCAGCTGCGGGAGCTGTCGCTGCACTCAGTGGTGCTTGGGGCCGCCGACATAGCGGCCATCGCGCAGCACCTGCACCTCCTCGAGGTGCGTTGCCTGGTAGCTTGTGGTTTGGTTGGGATGCGGGAGGCAGAGAGACCGCGTGCGTAAGCGGCAACCCGCCGATGGCTATGACCCTTAACTCGCGTTGGCTTTCAACCGGGAATGCGCCCCGCCCCGCGGTTCCCGGTCCCCAGGTCCTGCGAATCATGCACCCTCTCACCGCGTACTCTGCGCCATTGGTCGGCGGCATCCCCTCGGCCTCGCTGCCGCTGCTGGGCCGCCTGCCGCGCCTGCTGTGCCTGGACTTGCTGGACGCGGCGTGGCTCGGCGACCGGACGTGGTGCGTGGAGGAGCGCGCGCGGCTGCAGGCGGGGCTCTTCGGCCTGTGCGCGGCGAGCGGGTTCCGGGGCATCGTGCGGCTGCTGACCATGTCCTGGATGGAGCAGCTGGACGTGGAGGTGCTGCACGGCGTGGCGGGCTGGGTGGGGGCGGAGCTGCAGAGCGCGGGGGAGGAGAGACGGCGGGTCGTGGTGGGCGAGGAGGAGGAGCGGCGAGTCTGGGCCATGTGATGGTGCGCACGGCGGTGGTGCATCGCACGGTCTGGGAGTGTTTAGCGCGGTCTGGGAGTGTTCAAGGAATAGGGACATAAGGGGCAATGCCGAGGTCTGGGAGTCTGTAATCGTGCACTGATTGGCTCGCACACTCGTGGCCTGCAAGAGCCGGGGCCACGGCTCGGGGCTGTGCCTTGTGTGTCACGGCCGCTGGGGAGGTACGCGCTAGGCTGCGTGCACGGAGGCAACTATTGTGGCCCAGGGCCGAGCGCAGAACGCCAGAGGGGTAGGTGGCGACGGCGGCGTAGAGCCCAGCACACTAGGGCTTGCATGGGCAGTGTCATGTGGGGTTGCGACGAGCTGTCCGCGTATGACTCTTGGCGGGCGTGCCCACCGTTGTCGTGCTTGGGAACGTGGCGGGCAGGGGACGTGGTGCACAGACGGCAGCTGCAGCGTGGGGCACATGACTGCAGGGAATTTCGAGATCGACTAAACATGCGAACGTTGGGGCCCATCCACAGCGCACACCGAAGCGACTCGCGTACGTGGTACCGGTAACTTTCTTTCGCCTTTATTTCCAGAAATAACGTGTCCTACGCCGGGCAGGGCATAGCGGGCTGCATAAGGGCCCCGCTGGCCGGGACTTCAACGGGGACGGGGGGGGGGAGATTGGCGGGGGGAAGGCCGGCGCGTGCCATCGCGACCGTGCGCCTACCCTTGAGCCCGTGGCCGCTTGGCGCATAGGCACACGCATAGACGCTCACGTCGCTTACTAAGAATAGCTGCTGCCTACCACAAATACGCTGCTGAGCCACATCGCCTTCCTTTAATCAACAAGCGCTGCGGATATGCAGTTACGTAACGGAACTGTCGTTGGGCAGAATATTTTGCCGGTGCAGGCCCGGCCGCTGTTCGAGGAGGGGGCGCGGCTGCTGTTTGCGAAATGGACGGCGCTGCGGCTGGCCGTTGAGAACCAGTGGGGCGGCACCAACAGCGCGGAGAAGGCCGAGCTGCTATTTCGCGACTGCATGGATTGGTTCTACAAGAAGCGAGGTGCGGCGGCGGCGACCCCGCCTGCATGCCCCCCATGACACACCATCAGACCCATGGCTGGCAACAGCCCCTGGACAGCACGATAGCCTCCCGTATGGGAGGGTTGCGGGAGTGGAAGGAGCGCCGGCTGTCCCGCTGCGCCCGCAAAGGACCCTCCGGGGACAGCCTCGCGCGACCCTGGACCCCACATGCCCCAAACCACCAAGCCTGTGCCCCAAATCCTCCTGCTGCTTCCCTGGCTTGCCTCCACATCCGCAGAGCACTACGCTGACGAGCTGGAGGAGGAGCTGGATGACGCCATCCTCAACGACTTCAACGTCGAGGCGGAAGACGGCAGCCCACGCCTGGTGCGCGCGCTTGCAGCCTGGGACCGCGTGCGCCCGGCCCCTGGGGCCTCTTTGGCCTTGATGCAGACATGCGATAGGGGACCCAGAGGCCCATCGGGTCATAGTATTTGCTGGCCTGCCGGGGCTGTGGGACCGGCGTTGGCTGCTGGCAGGGCCACTGCGGACGCCATGTGCTCTGCGCGGAATGGAGCAGGCCGGGGAGGAGCACGGCCGCGGCAGGCCGTCATAGTAGGCAGGCGTGCAGCGACGCCCAGCGATGGCTGGACCCTGATGCCGCTGCCCTGTGCCCTGCCCCACGTGCTCGGCGCTCCCTGCCGCCGCCCTCGACGACGGCGCTGGCCCGGGCCTTGGCCCTGCGCGCATCCCCTCCCCCGTGCTCCGCCGCCATGCCCCCATCTGATGCATCCTCCTTCCTTCCCTCCCTCCCTTGTCCCCCAGATCTCCGAGGGCATGGTCAAGCTGTACCAGGAGCTGGTGGTGGGCAACACTGCCTACCTGGAGCACCTGCGCCAGCTGGCCGCGGCGCCCGTGCAGGCGTGCAAGCGCCAAGTGGTGAGCCCGCGGACCACGGGGGCGTGGGGGGCGAGGGGCTGCGGCCGGAGGCGCCCACAGCTTCGAGCAGTCCCATGGGTAGGGAAGAAATGGCTGGCGGCGAAAGGGTCGTGGCCAAGTGCGCCGGCTGGGTGTGCCTCTGGCCTTGGCGGCAAGTGCCTGGCGCTTTCCCATGCAGCACCTGAGGTGGCCGCGGTCCCAGGGGCCTACAGGACCGTGCGCTAGGGCCGCTGGGCTGCAGCCCCACCTACCTGCGCGGCCCGGGCTAGAGCAGCACGTAGCAGCACCGGCCTAGCAGCCGCCGGCGCCACTTTGTCAGCCGCGAGAAGAAAGCCACCTTGTCAGCCGCAAAAAGAAAGCCACCTCGTCAGCCGCGAAAAGAAAGAACCGCCCAAACCGTGCGTGTGCGCACATCGCCACCTGCCTAGCGGCCTCGCCGGCCCGCAGATGGGGTCAGGGGGCTCAGGGGCGTGGGCCAGGCGGCTCATCCCACCCCCCGCACTCGATTGCTCCCCTCATGACGGCAGGTGGACCTGGATGGCACGGTGGTGGCGGAGGAGGACGCGGACATGGACACCAGCAGCGACGAGGGCGAGGACGGCGAGGACGGCGGAGACGGCATGGACGCGGAGGCGGCGCCGCAGGCGGTGCCGCTGGAGCCACCGGCGCCCAAGGTGCCCATTGTGGATGAGGACGGCTTCCAGATGGTGCAGGGCAAGGGGCGGAAAGGGCGGCGGTGAGGCAGGGCGAGGCGCGTGCGGGGGTGCGTGCGGGGGGGGGGGCGGACGAAGGGTAGAGAGGAGCAGGATGAGCAGGGGTGGGAGGGGCGAGGGCTGGGCTTGGCTGCTGCGCGTGCTGCAGTGTGCGTCTGTGTGTGTCGCAGGATGGCGGTGTGCATTGGGTGTTGCGAGGCGGACGATACGGCAGGCGCCGACATCTTCGGACGTATGTCTGGCCGAGCTATCAGCTTCTTGGCTGCGGCCTGAGGTCGAATGAATGGCGGGCGTGCAGTTGCTATGAGTGTGAGCCCCCAGCGACGCTAGGGCTGAATCAGCGTGGAAGTCAAGGGCGCGGCTGTGTAGGAGCCGGGCCTGCTTGGGCGGGACATGGAAGTTTGGCCGAGAACGGACAAGTGGCCAACAACGGACAGAGACATTACAACTCGAGGCGTGTAATCCAGGGGCTGCTGCGACCCTCGCCAACCGCCCGCTCCAGCCAGGTCCCAGGAGGCTCCTGGCTCCATTACCGAGCACCAACTGCTGGCTCCTGCACACCGTGTGCCGAGCCGGCCACTCCACAGCGCCCCTGGGCGTGCTCCCAGCCCGTGCCCTCGTGCTGGGCCTGCGGCGGTTGCGCGCAGCCACCAAGAGGCCATCCGCCGGCCGCAGCGGTGCACGCATGACGCACATGCACAACAGCTGCGCAGTTGCCGGACAGCGGCGCACTTCCCAATGCGGAACAGTCGTACAGAACCCAATACGAGCCCCCCATGAAACGTGAAATGGTCGCGCCCGTGACCCGAGCCTAAGCCCAGTGCGCCGGGCAGCATACGCCGCCAGGGCCGCCCACGCCGCGGCGGGTCTAGGCGGTGTTCACCACAGCGCCAACGAGGGCGCTAGCTAACAGCACCAACGAGGGCACTAGCTACATGGCCTACCCTCCCTACCACCAGGGCCCCGTGCGACATGGCCTCGGAGCCGCCCTGCCGCAGCAGTCGCCCACGCGACGCCCCGGTATCCTGCCGTCTGCTAGGGCGCTCGTCGCGTCACCTCGCGACCGGCCCCGGAAGCAGGCCCAGCGCGAGCACGCCACATGCCCCTCGAGCCTCGGCACCTTGGCAGCTCCGCACGCAGCCAAACATCCTGCACCTCCTGCTGTGGCCGGGGAAATGCCCGAGCCAGCCGTCAGGGCCCCGGCTGCGGCCCGCCGGGGCCCGGCGGCCGGTCTAACGCCCGTGGCACCGCCGCGGCGCTGCTCGGGGTCAGCGCAGGCAGCCAGCACCCGCAGACGACGCTCATCTCCGTCACCGCCCATAGTTGATGAACACAACCGTACAAGTCCCGTTGCTGGCCGGCGCTCGCCGGCGCCAGCCAGCGGCATCCTGCTACTGTGGCATGGCCAAGCATAGCCAGGTGCATCACCGCTTCGTCTGCTGCTGCTGCTCCTGCAGTTTCCGCAACTCCTGCTCGAAGTCTTGCCGGAGCTGCGGGGCGAGCAGGTTCATGGTGAGCCGTCGGTGGCGGTGATGAATGGGCGGTGTGGGCTAGGCAGGGCCGCGAGGCGGGCCCCGATGTACGAGCAAAGCAGCGTTGTGCAACCCCGCCACCTCCCGATGCTCCCGACACAGTTGCCGCACCTTGGCTGACTTCTCTTGTGCAACCTTCGTGAAGTTGGAGAGCTGCGATAACGGGGATGGGGAGGCAAAAGGTCGAGGAGGGCACGGGCGAAGGGCCTAGAAGCTCCGGGCGGCACGGCGGGAGCGACGGCGTGCGCCACGGTGGTGACTTACGTGTGTGTCAAGCGTCGCTGAACCGTCCTTGCTTTTCGCCTGGAGCTCCTTCATGGCATTATGCGACCACACAGCGAAGCGCTGGAACGTGCGGCTGCGCAGAGCGAGCGTAGGAGGCAGTTGGCAAGGCGCTTCGGCGTGGGGTGATTGGTGCGCCTTAGCCCGGCCCAGGTTGTCCCCACCTGTTCGCTAGCCCCTCTACAAGTACTTGGTTCAGCAGGTGGTCAATTAGACGGCGGATGAACATTCTTTCGCAGCGATGGACCTCGGATACTGTATGGTGTGTGGCTGGCTGCGCGTCGTGTTGGACTATAAAGGTTATATGAAGGCTGGAAACGCTTGCTGCGGAAAAGGCGCCAGTTCCAAGTAGGCAAATTTCTGATGTGCTCAATTCGGCTGAGTTTTGCCAAGGCCATGCCTCCCCCGCCAAACGCTATCGGGACCTACACGATTGCATCCTTTACTGTTCCAGAACTCACCTGCCTACAATACGAGCTCGGCGACGCTCCGGCATCCGCTTCGAAGACGCTATCGAAACCCGCACCCTTGCGGAGCTTACTCTTGTGACTCAAGATGTTATACTAGCACCACAGCGCTTGGACATTGGTTGCTAAGCTGCTAGGCCATGGCCATGCCTAGCAGCCCACTGGGCAAGCGCGTCGCGCGCCGGGAGGACTCGCGTGCGTCGCCCGATGATCTGTTCCGATTGGAAGTGGGCGAGTCGACGTCGACCTTCATGTCTCGGCTGCAGAACCGGGACGTGTCCCCTGACCGTGCCTGGTCCGTGTGGGCAGATATCACCGGCAGCCCCCACCGTGGGGACCGCGTCACTGCGGCGCCGTCCACCTCAGGCGCAGCCTCGGGTCCGGCTGGGACACGTCAAAAGCAGCAGGGCGCGCACCGGCGGACGCTGCACACGCAGCCTGCTGCCAGCAGCAGCGGCGGAAGACGGGCAGCCGGAGCAACTGGGCCCAGCAACTGTGAGCGCCTTGCCTGCATGTCCTTCGGCGCCAAGGCCCCCGAGCTCGTGCATTGCCCTTGATACGGCCCCGGCCTCTGCCCCTCACCAGCCCATGCCGCCCGCCCCACCAACCCGCCCCACCCCACCTCCACGCATCCCACGCCCTGCTCCGCTGCCCCGCACTTGCCCTCCGCAGTCGTCCGCTTCCCCGACATCCACCGCCAGCCCGTCAGCCTGCCAGGCTCACCCACAGCCACCCAAGTCCGCCGCGTCAGCCTCAACGGAGGCGCACCCTGGGTCGCCGGCGCCACCGTTGCCGGACCCATCAGCCCAGGCCCCGCTACCGCCGGCCCCGGCGCCGGCACCGCCACCGCCGGCGCCAAGGCCGCCGGCGGCGCCGGCGCCGGCGCCAGCGGCAGCGGCCAGCTCACCGGCGCCGCGGCGGCGGCGGCGGCGCTGTTCGCTATAGCCAGCGGCAACACAATGGCCGCCGCCGGCATCACGTACGCAACCAGCGGCAACGGCATGCTGCCGCTGACCATTCCGTCAGCCAGCGGCGAGGCCGCCGCCGCCGGACCGGCCACGCGGGGCCTTGTCTCGGCGAGCAGCGCCTACGGCGGCGGCGAGGGCAGCCCCGGCGCCGCCGGCGCGCTGGCCCTGGCGGGCGAGATGGGCTTCGGGCTGGGCGGCGGCAGCGGGCCCGAGGACGACGACGTGTTGGGGGACAACGAGCGGCTTAAGGGCCGCCTCATCAGCCTGCCCAACATCGTGTGTCGCAGCGCCAACGGGGACGTGTTCCTGGTGGAGCTCAAGTGAGCAGCTTGGGCGGAAGAGGGGCTGCAGAGTGGAGTGTGTGAGGCTGGGCGTAGGGCAGTGCCTGCAGCGCGCTCGGTGCTGTGTCCCAGTGTTAGGTAGAACAGAACCCCACACGTGTGTTGTGCAGTGCAGCGCAAGTGCGGGCTGCTGGCTCTTGCTTGGCTGCGGTCGACTGGGCGTGCCGTGCACCCTCACTACCTCCCTGCCTTTCCGCCGTCCCTGCCGCTCCTCGCCTTCCCCCCACACAGCAATGTGCAGTCCATGATGCAGTCCAAGCGGGAGGCCGTCATAGATTCGGCCAACATGGGCGGAGCCATCCTGCCGCCCGCGCCGGCGGCCCTCGCAAACGCCGCCGGCAACGGCAACAGCGTCGCCGCCGGCCGCCGCCGCCGCCGGCTCGCGCGCCAGGCCGCCGCCGCCGGGCTGCTCGACGACGACGTCAGCGGACTGCCGCCGGCGGCGGTCGCCGCCGCCGCCAGCGCCAGCGCCCGCGGCGGCGGCAGCGGCTCGCGGCTCGGCTCGCCGGAGGCGGGGCAGCGGGGAGCCGGCGGGGGCGCAGCTGCCGCCGCCGGCCGGGGGCAGGAGGTGCTGGATGCCGCGGTACGGCAGCACCTGGCGGCGACGGATGCCCTGGTGGAGCAGCGGCGGCAGCGGCTCGAGTCGGACTGGCGGGCGGGCCGGGCCAAGGGCGTGTCGGCGGCGGTGGAGGCCAAGGAGCTGGAGGAGGCGCGGCGCAGTGCGGCCATTGACTTTGCGGTCAACAAGTTCGTACCGCGCAAGCTGGCGGCCATGGCACTGAATGTACATGTACCCAAGAAAGAGCCGCCCGCGGGTGGGGCCCGGGAAAGGGGCCCGGGGGAAGAGCCCGGGGTAAAGATAGGCCCCGGCGGGATGGCTACGGCGCCGGGGGCTGGGTCTGCAGTTGCGCGAGGGCGGCCAAGTCGCTGGGGTGTTGCGGAGGGGCTGGTGAGCGGGTCGGCCGCTGCCTGCCTGACGCCGGTGCCCCCTTCTGTGCGATGCGTGTCCCCATGTGCCAGCCAAGCCGGAGATTGAGGGCCCCAACGTCACCTTTGGCGCCAACTACAAAGGGGCCATCAAGGGCCAGAACTGGAGCAAGATGCAGGTGGGGGCTGGGGCAGTGGAAGGGAAGGGAGTGGAAGTGGGCAGGGCAGACCGGCGGGGCTGCGCGTGCTGCGTGTCGCTACCGTACCGGCCTCGGCCTTGCTGCACGCGTGCCTGCCGTGCTGCTGCCGTACAGGCGGGCATCAGCAAGCTGTATGAGAAGATGCCGTTTGTGGGCGAGTGGGCGGACGCCATCAAGAAGATGCGGCGCGAGGAGGGGCTGGGCTGGGACGACCTGCTCACGGGCGGCAACGAGCTGTACGTCAAGGGGCGCGGGGAGCACCAGGGCACGAGTGAGTGGCTGGGGCGGGGGAGAGGGAGGGGCCTGGGGGGAAGGCAGGTGGTTTAGAAAGGAAGGCACAGTTGCCCAAGTAGGGCACCAGCGCACCAGTGAGAGGGGCCAGGAGGATGGGGCAGGGCGGGGGCAGGCGGGGGGGGCCGGAAGGCAAGTGGTGCGGGAAGTCGGGCACGGTTGCGCAAGTAGGGTACCAGTGAATGGGGGCAGGAGGAGGGGGCTGGGGGGCGTTGGCCAAGGAGGCGGAGGGGTAGCATCGGAGGCAAGCTTGCGTCGGAGCGCGCGAGCCTCGCCGCTTGTCCCCGCGCCCCGCCCCTCCCTCAGACATCTACGTGCTCAAGTGCCAGGAGCTGGGCGTGACGCCCTCCACCCAGGTGCGCATGTAACCAAGCATAGCATCTACGGTATGAGATTTTCTCGGATACGTCATGTGGGCCCTGTAAAGTCGTCAGGTGGTAGCAGGCTCAGGAGCCCGACCGCCGCTTGCAACCGGCAGCCGCACCGACATGCGTGCCCGGGGTGCCCGAAACCACGACGCCTCCGCACCCTCCCCCCTCCCCCTCCTTCCCCTCCCACCCCCCGCAGGTCACGCAGCAGCTGGCCTCCCCCGACGCCAACATGAGCCACTGCAAGCTGGGCCGCCAGGGCGCCGCCGCACTGCGCCACGCGTTGTCGGCCAACGTGTCCATCACCCACCTCAACCTCACCGACAACCAGATGGACGCCACGGTGCGGGCCGGAGGGAGCAGAGGGCAGGGCAGGGGGCGGAGGGCGGGGCAGGGGGAAGGGGGAAGGATGTGTGACCGAGGGCAAGGCAGGGGGCGGAGGGGAAAAAAGGGTGGGATACGCTGCTGTTGGGGACATACGGCGCGGCGCGTTGGGGCGGCGGGAAGGGCTGGGAGCCGGATGGAAGGAGGAGGGCGGGCGCGGCAGCATCGTGGGGGCGACACTGTGGAGGAAAGGGGCCTGGCCTGGGGCGCCTCCAGCCAGTGCCAGGGCGGAGGTGCTGCTCCGTACCTCATCGTTGCTCCCTATTCCACCTGCGCCCTATTCCACCTGCTCCGTGCCTCATCGTTGCACCCTGTGCCACCTGCGCCGCCCCTCGGCCCCTGGGTGCCTCTGTCGCCCAGGCCGTTGAGGACGTGCTGGCGGGGCTGTACAACGGCACCATGGCCAAGCACCCGCACGCGAGGAAGATGCTGGAGCGCAGGTGGGCAGGCGGGGGCTGGGGGGCGCCGGGGGCCGCAGAAGGGGCTTGGGGGCATCAGGCGGATTCGTGCCTGTGGTGAAGGCAGCGGCTGCGGGAGGCGCACATGTGCGCAGGGCGCTCGGCCACCCCGCATCACGAGCCCGTGCCCTGGCGTCCTGCGCCCCTGTCCCCGCCTTTCCTCCCAGAACGCTGGCGCTCGCCGCCAAGGCGGAGGCCGCCGCGGCGGCAGCGGCCCCCGGCGGCGTGCTGCCCACCGCGGCGGCGCCCAACGGCACCCTGCCGGGCACTGCCGCAGGAGCCGCCGGCCCCGCGCCCCGCGCGCCTCGTGTCATCCTGCCCTCGCCCAGCCGCCGCCACCCGGGGGACCTGGAGATCCGGCTGGTGCCCCCCACGCTGGCCCAGGAGCAAGGCCAGCGGCGGCTGGCGGAGGAGGAGCGGCAGCGGGTGGAGGAGGCCAAGCGCGCGGCGGAGGCGAGCGCACAGGCGGCGGCGCAGGCGGCGGCGGCGGCGGCAGCGGCCAGCGGGCTGGCAGACGCGCCCGAGTGGCTCCGCATCATCAACGAGTAGGTTTTGCTGATTGGCTGAGACTACGAGTATGAGGATTACAGGTTACGGAGAGACGTCATATAGATTGTAGAGTGCATCGTCGATGAGTTACGCGTGACGTGGCGCGCTGCGCTGTGCTATGGAAACGGGTGCAAGCGGGATGCAGGTTGCTGAACGCGTTGGTAGCAAGCAATGTGCCGGCCCTGCTGTACGCGCCTGCCCCGTCCCCAAGCCTTCTTTGCAGCAGCCCCCAGCGACACGCTGCTGCCCGCCCTCGCCCAACGCCCTCTATCCCTGCCTATCTCGCACCCCGCCCCCAACCCGCAGCCCCAACCGCCTCGGCGCCGGCAGCGACGGCCGGCCCTCGCCCTCGCTGCCCGACAGCCGCGGCGGCAGCCGCGACCGGCGCTCGCCCGACCTTCCCGCGCGCATGCCGCGGCTCACGGGCGGCAGCGGGCCCGCCACCAACCTGACCTCGTCTATCACCTCGCTGGACCTGAGCGAGAACCCGCTGGGCATTAACGGAGTGAGGGCGCTGGCGGACCTGCTGGACCCCACCATCACGCCCTTCCAGGTGGGGCCAGGCCCGCCTCGTATCTCCGTCGATAGCGCCCAAGGAGTCTATCTGTAAAGATGTAGTGGGCTTATCGGCAGCGTCGACATAAAGACACGAGAGCTGGGTGCGGCGGCCGGGCTCATGCATAGTCGGAGGGGTGTGTGTCTTTCGCCGTGGAAACGTCTGCATGGGATGTGGCCACACCAGAGTGTCGTGCCGCCACCCCTCTACACCCAACCCAACCCGCACGCCTCCTCCCCTTCCCCGTTCCTCCAAACAGTTCCTGAAGAACCTGATGCTCAACAAGTGCGGCATCCCCGAGGCGGGCGGCCGCGCGCTGGCTCTAGCGCTGTCCCGTGGCAACACCCGCCTGGCGGTGCTGGGCCTGTCCAACAACCAGCTCGGCAACAAGACGGCGGCGGTCTTCGGCGAGCTGCTCAGCCTGGTGTCGGGCCTGGAGGAACTGGACCTCAGCTGGAATCAGATCAAGGTACGGCAGCTCCTGCTGTACGGCAGCGGTACGGCCCGGTGCTGTGCGCATCCACACACGGCCCTGGCCACCGCATCCGCCCCACACCCGCCCCACACCCGCCACCCACGCGCCATCGCCATCTCCCTCCTCCATCCCCTATCCCAACCCCTTTCCCCCGCAGTCGGAGGGCGCCCGTGCGCTGGCGGGCGGCGTGGCCCAGAACAACCTGCTGTCGCGCCTCAATGTGGCCTGGAACGGCATTGAGAACGAGGGCGCCGTGGCCATGGGCTCCATGCTGTCCGCGAACGAGGCGCTGGTGTTCCTGGACCTCACCAACACGAGGCTGGGGGCGGAGGGCTGCCTGGTGCTGGCGGAGGGCATCAAGGTGGGCGGGGAGGGGAGACAGGGAGGGGGGGACAGGGGGAGGGCGTCAAGATGGCTGGGAGGGGAAGACAGGGAACTGGGGAAGAGGGGATGGGTGGTATGCGGGGCCCGAGAGGCGCAGGCCGCAGGGCGACCCCTAACCGCCCCCAACCACCCCAACCGCCCCCAACCGCCTTTGATGCCCTGCCGCCAGGCCAACCGCACGCTGGAGGTGCTCATGCTCAACGGCAACAGTGTGGGCGACGACGGCGCGCGCTACCTCATGGACGCGCTCAAGGTCAACAGCAGTCTGCAGTACCTGGGGCTGCAGGTGCGAGGCACAGGGCAGGGGCGGGGGGGGGCGCAGGAGGCGCCAAGAGGCGTGGGGAGGTCAAGCACGGCGGGTGCTTGAACATATGCCTGGCCAGGTGAACGCCCCCCTCGACCCGGAGGCCCCTCGACCTCAGCTACACGCCCGCCCCTTCGCCCAGGGCTCCAACATGTCCACCGCCGCCCGCGGCCACGGCGGCTCCAGCTCCTTCAACCCGCTGTCGCCTGACGGCAGCTACAGCCTCAACCTGGCGCAGCCGCCCGACCGCGCGGTGGCGGCGCAGCTGTGCGAGCTGGACGCCGCCAGCCCCAGCGACCTCATGAAGAACATCCGGCTGGGCGACAAGAACGTCAGCAGCTGCAAGGCCATGCGGTGGCCGGAGAGGTGGGCGCTAGGGGGGAGGCCGTAGGGAGGTGGGCGCTAGGAGGAAGGCCGTAGGGAGGTGGGCGCTAGGAGGGAGGCCACATGGGAGGTGGGCGCTAGGAGGGAGGCCACATGGGAGGGCCGCCGTAGGGAGTGACAAACTAGTTGCGAATGTCCGAGGGGCAAGGCCCTAGGGAAGGTCCCAGGGGGTCAATGGGTGCGCGATGTGTGTCGGGGGGGGGGGCTGGGCTGGACGTCAGCACCTGCAACGCCGCAGCTGCAAGGCCATGGGATGGAGGGGCAAGGGGGTTGGGGTGCGAGGGCGGTGTGGATGGGTGGGCAGAGGGGGCAGAGGGGGCTGGGGTAGCGAGCGCGGCCAGGTTGGGGAGGCGCTGCGCAGATGCCGCTGCAGGGCCTGACTCCCTGCCTCGCCCCTTGCCCCCGCCCCGGCTGCGCCGCGCCCGCCGCGTGCCGCCCTGCAGCCTGCCTGTGGCGGGCGTGCTGGCATTTGACTTTGTGTCCAAGCGCACCAGCCGCGTGATGGGTGTGATGGAGGAAAAGAAGTTCGCTGCGCTGGCCACCCAGTTTGCGGACGGCAGCATGAGCGACAAGGAGAAGCTCACGCTGGTCGAGGTGGGATGGGATGGGATGGGATGGGATGGGATGGGATGGGATGGGATGGGATGGGATGGGATGGGA
>BDDC01001233.1:8416-25284 GCA_001662425.1 Chlamydomonas sphaeroides
CGGGTGGCCATGCGTGGCTTGTGCTTTACAAGGTTGCGGGAGGCCCGGCGCCAACGCGCCCAGCCCCCCACTTTTCCTCTGCCCCACATGTGGCTAGGCCCAAGGCCCGCGGCCAAGGCGAGCAAGTGCCGCTCGGCGCTGCCCCGCGTACCGGTTGGCGCTGCCGCGGGTTGATTGCGCCGCCGCCAGTTGAATAGTTGGCATGGAGTTACATTCTCTTCCTTGGTGTGGTGTGCTTGGTGGGATGCGTGGCTTTTCCCTGCGGCCGGCCTCATGGTCCGCGCCGCGTCCACGGCGGGGGCAGCTGCCGGCAACGGCACGCGTGCTCTGAGGCCCTTTGCACCTTTCACTCTTTTGCGCCCGAGCGATGGTCGGGGGCGTCTGGTGCGGTTGGGGGCAAGGCGTGTGCAACGCTGTGGCGGCAGCTGCGGTCACATGCCGCGGTGTATGAGCCGACCTTTCACTCTGGACGCTGCCTAACAAACCTATTACGACAGGACATGGATATGGTACGAGGCTTGACATTGGGGCTTGGGGGTGTGTGCTTGTGTCACCGACGCTCGTTGCCACTGCTACGCATGGCCGCCATCAGGGCCATGCAGGTGCTTGCGCGGGTGCCGGCCCAGGTTTGTGCAGGGCGCGGCTGTAACACGGCGCCACGGGATCAGCTGCTTGGCCACTCGCAAGGCATGCGGCGTGGGTCGGGAGGGTCCGTATTTGTGTGACCGACCGACCATCAAGCAGCACCGCAATCGACCTCCTGCTCGGCCGACAGCTCCGCCGCTCGCCTACATGCGCTCCGCCGCACGCGTGTGCCGCCCCATCTAGCCGGAGGCCCTAGGTCCACTGGTACGGCACACGGTGACCAGGAGGCAGTCAAGCAACCAGCGTTAGTTCGGTCATCCCGCGGCAGAGCAGAACGATGGTAGTGCGTGCTGTGGATGGGTGAGAGGCAAACTGCGAATTGGGGGTGCAGGAGAACAGCACAGCAGCGCACGTCTGGAGGGCCAGGGAGGTAGTGTAGGGCAATACCCCACCAGCAGCTGGGCACTGGGTTGGCATTGCGCCCTGTGGCTGGGGTGGAGGCGAACAGGGGGAGCAGGAGAAGAACGCGGCAGCGCACGCCTGGACGGCCAGGGAGGTGGTGCTGCAGCGCGGTGAGGCGGCGGGGCGGTGGGCCGTGAAGTGGGGCCAGGGGGGCCGGGGCGTCGCGCGGTGGGCCGAGGAGCTGGCGCTGGCAATCGCGTGCCGAGCGGTGTGCCGGGCATTGCAGGCATGGGCAGGAGGGCATGGATGGGCGCCACGCCCCTCACTCTCGCTCATCCTGCCAGATCGCTTGGTCCTCAAGATCTCAACATCAACCGCCATTCTGCTCAGCGGCGCCTGCCGGTCAGCAATGCAGAACCTGAGGGCGTAGCCAACGCAAGTCTCCTTGCACAGAGGGCTTTCCTTTGACGGGGTAAGCCTTCCCCCCCTTCCCCCCCTTCTCACCCTCCACCGGCATGGCTGCGCAAAACAAAGGCCACATGTGCCAGGCCCAGCCCGCCATGTGGGCGGTAATGTCGATGATACGGCGTTGACTGGCGGGGCGCAGGTTGCTTTGGCGTCCGCTCTGCCCGTCGACTGACGTGCTGGGTGCTGGCGTACGGAGACGTGGGCCAAGGTGCCCAACGCTGACGGGGCCTCCGTGTAAGGTTACATCCTCCTGAGGGGCACGAGTCGCCCCCAAACAAGCCCCCAAAGAGTTACGCCCCGTCGTCGCGCCTCGCGCTGACCCTTGAAGCTGGCGGATGGGGGCGACCGCCAGCCACTGTACAGGAAGGAGCCTGGGGCTGTTAACAGTGTACCTCGGAAAGTCTGGTGTGCCTGCATCACAAGTAGGGCTGCACCCGCCAAGGGCCGCCCTGCACATGGCAGCGCCTCCTAACGCGCCCCGCAACCCGCAACGCCCTTCACGCGCAGGGCCTGATGCGGGTCCGCCGTTCACGTCAAGCGCCATGCACCCCCGCCGGCAGCTCGTCCAGATGGGCCGCCCCAAGCCCCGGCCGCCCTCCTCACATGCCCCCGCGGGCTTGCCCCTCACTCACACCTGCTGCGCGCCCGTAGCGGTACAATATGTGCCTGCCAACATGACCTGCCCGCCCGCCACCCCGCGGTGCGACGTGTTCTCGCCGCACCCCTCTGCGCATCCCCACATCACGGCGCCAGGAAGCGCTGCCAGGTGCGCGAGAAGGGCCTCGATGCGGGGCCGGCACCTCGCGCCGTCATCAGCGGCTGGCAAAACTCAAACAGGCTCACTGGCCGGGAGCCGCCGGGCGCCTGGGCGCCGGCGGCGCCACCTGACGGCGCCGCCGAGACACCGCCGCCAGCAGCACCCGCAACGGCAACCCCACCGCCAGCTGCTGGAGCGCCCCAAGCTGCGGTGTTGCCGTCAGCGGGCGCCTCGCCACTGGGCTGCAGCCCCGCGGGCCCTTGCTCCGGGCTCGACGGGAGCTGCAGCGCCGGCAGCGCCGCCGACCGCCCTCGCGGGGCCAGCGGTGGCGTGGCCATCGCCGCGTGCTCCTGTGCTTGCGCCAGCTCCTGCTCTTCCGGCTCCGGGTCGGCTGGTGGCGAGTGCCGCACGAGAACCTGCGGCGGGGTTTGAGTGGGAGTCGCTGAGGAATGCAGCGACCTCGCGCGCGAGGCTGGGGACGGCGCCGCTTGGAGGCTGCTGCCAGGCCTCAGCGCGCGGCCCCAAACCCCTCCGCACCTGAGCCGCCAGCCCAGCAAGGGCCTGCATGGAGGGCCGCTCGTGGTCCTCAACAAGCACCGCAGCCAGGAGCCGCAGAACGTCATCGCAGAGCGAGGGGCCTGTGGGGCGGGGCAAGGCAGCAGGGGACGCTTGAGCGGTACGGGGCTGTACCTGCAGCCGCAAACAGCTGAGGTACCAACCCCAACCCGTGTGCGCTTCCCATCGCCTCACCGTCCGCGCCCGACAGCAGCCGCCTCCGATACGCTAACCCGCTGCCGCCCGCCGCTGCAGCAGGCGTACCGCCGCAGCAGCGCGTGCCGCCGTTAGCGTCCGGCGCCATCGGCGAGGGCGCCGGCGCCGCCGGCAGGATGTGATTGGCGGAGATGAAGCTGGGGGGCTCGTCGCACATGATCCGCAGCCGGTCAGCCTCCTCAGTGCACAGCCAGTCGGGCCCGGCCGTGTCAGCACACTGGGTGCCAACGGAATGGCGCAACCGCCGGTACGGCAGCGGCGGCATCAAGGTGGCTGCAGCGGCGGCAGCTGCCTCCGCTGCGGTGGGGGATGAGCCGGAGGCGGTCGCGATGGCCGCCGTGGAGAGCGTTAGGGATGTGAGGTAAGCTGCGGCAGCCGCCGCCGGCGCGCCGTCGGCCCAAGCGGCGACAGCGACGTCAACGACCTCGCCGTCGGCGCCAAACACTGGACAATCGGTGGCGGCTGTCGCTGTGGCGGCGGCGGAGGCTGGCGGCGCCAGGGCCCATTCGCTGTCTGCGATGCTCCGAGCGGTGCCGGCCGACGGCGGCGGCGGCGGCGGCCAGGCGCCTGTGGTGGTGCTGCCGCTGGCAGCGCTGCGCGCCGTGTCGTGCGCGGCCGGCATGAAGCTGCGCGCGCTGTCGTACGGCACAGGGAAGCTGCGCGCCGTATCGTACGGCAGTGCGAAGCTGCGGGCGGTGGTAGCGGCGGAGGTGGCGCCACCGCTTGCTCCGCCGACGCCGCCACTGCCGGCCCCGGCCAGCGGCTCCCAATGCTCCGTCACGTGTGTCCGTGCCGAGTCGCCGACGGTGGTCGAGGCCCCATCCTCCGTACCGCAGCCCTCTGCTATGAGCTCCAGGCTGCGCCCGGTCATGAGCGCGGCCGAGAAGGACCCATTGCGGGCCGACGACAAGGCCGGGCCTGCGTGCGGCAGCGGCGCCAGAGGCGGCCGTGCCAGGCCGAGAGGCAGCCGCGGCACGCGCAGTGGCGGCGGCGGAGCCACCGCTGGCACCGGCGGAAGTGACCGGGCCAAGCGGCCGTCCTCTCCTTCCACGGGCGGTTGCGGCCGCTCGCTGCCGCCGCCGCTGGTGCTGCGACCTCCGTCGGTCCCCCTGCTGCTGCGTCGCTCGCCGTGCCGTCCGGCAGGGCGATTCCGGCCGCCGCCGACGCTGCCGCGAGCCCCGCTGCCTGAGTGCCCCCTGCCGTTGCTCGGCGCCACGGCTCGCATGCAGTCGCTGTTGCCCTTGAACAGCAGCTCGCCTGCGGAAGGCGGTGCAGGCCGACACGGCGACTCTTTGGTGGGTTCAGGGGGAACGTGTCTGCGGTCAAGGTGCGACCCGGCTAATGTCTAGCTGGGGTTGCCGACTTCCTGACAAGACTACTATCCGCTATTATAGATACCCGCAAACATAGATGCCGCGTTATGCTACCTGTGATGATCTCATACAGTATGCAACCCATGGCCCACACGTCCGCCTTCCGCGCATCCACGCAGTGTCCGTGGACCATCTCGGGCGGCTGGTACGGCACCGTGCCCCTGTGTGGGGTACGATGCAATCACCAATGAGGCAAGGGTTCGGGCGCTTGCAAAGACCTGCGGGACAAGCGCGGCGCGGCCCCCATACCTGGCCTGGTCCACGAGGAGCGGCGCCCCGTTGAACAGCATGCTCTCGCCGAAGTCCGCCAGCCGCAGCCGGCCGCCGCTGAGCAGGACGTTGCCTGGTTTGGGGCGGGAGGGGCGCGGAGTAGCAGCCATCGCGACACGGGCGGCTGTACGAGGTGTGGTGCGCGCCGGCCGCCGCTCCCGGGCGATTGCAGGACAAGCTGCGGTGAGCCGGCCTTTGCGCCGCGCCGTTGTTGGACATGTGAGGAACGGCTGCAGCAGCGTGGCCCCGAGTCGCTCATGGCGCTGCCAAACCACGCGCCGTGCGCGTGCCCCTACCCACCCGGCTTGAGGTCGCAGTGCGCCACGTGCCAGCGGTCATGCAGCTCCGCCACCAGCTCCGCCAGCGTGGCCCACAGCCTGGGGAGGGAGGGCCGCGGGGGTGCACCGCCGGGATGGTGGCGCAGGCTCCGCCGCTCTGCGTGCTGGCTGCTGCGCTCTCCCCGCGCCCCGCGCCTCGCGCGCTGCGCGGCGCCCCTCACCTCAGGCAGTCCAGGATGTACTCCTGCCCCGTGGCCACCTCGTACCGCTGGCTGTCGCACCAGTCCTTGAGGCTGTGGTCGCACGACTCCAGCATGAGCATCACCTGCGCCAGCAGGGAGGGGTGAGACGGCGCTCGCACTTGAGCTACAGCCACCTGCCCACCCAGCCACCCACCTTGTCGCCGTGCCGGCCGTAGTCCAGCAGCTGCACAGCCCCCGACCAGCCCGCCAGGTGCAGCAGCACCCCGATCTCCGCAAAGGCATTGGCGAGCTTGTCGCGCTCGGCCACGTCGTAGATCTGCGCAGGGCAGGGGCAGGGGTGTACTGTGTCAGCATCGTGCCCGTAGCTGAGGCGCGCGGGGTCGCCTAGTCGGGCTCCGTGATGGAAGCAGTTGAGGTTGGGGAAGGCGCGGGGCCGGTGAGCCTTGACTGCAAACAGGCTGTGGGCACCACCCGTGCCCTGCGCTGCCTTGCACCAGCCCCGCACGCACCTTGACCGCCACGGGCTGGCCGTCCTTGCAGGCCTTGGACACCGTTGAGTAGGAGGTGCAGGTGATGCGCTCCACGTTGGTCAGGGACTGGGGGGCCAGCGGTGGGAGGGGGAAAGGGCTCAGATGCGCGCTTGGCGGAGAACGGTGACCTGCTTGGATCCATGTACGGCGCAGAGGGCTGCATGGTGGAGAAGAGCCCAAGGCGGACCTCATGGTATCGTGGTCAGGTGAAGCAGCCGATGCGTGCAGAGCATGCCGCCTGGCCGCGACCCAGCACACCCACCTCCAGCAGTCGGTACTGGCGGCCCTTGGGACCATCGCTCAGCCGCTCCCACGCATCCCATAGCTCCTCGGGCAGCACGAGCCCAACGTCAGAGTCTCTGTCGCAGCGCTCCTGTTCCACATGGCGGCCCTGCTGGCGCCGCCGCCCGCCGCGGCCGCCAGCGTCCCCCAGCGGTCCGGTGGCCGCTGCCACGACGGCAGTCAGGATCTGGCAGGCGCTGTCAGCACCGTGCTGCTGACGAGCGCCGTACAACGGCTGGGATATGTATGGCTGGCCAATGTCGTACTGCTCATCGTCGCATCCATCTTCGTAGGAGCCCTCAGACGAGCTGTCGTACGCGTCGAGGTCGTCCTCCGACTCGGCCCAGAACACTGCAGCAAGAGAGGGGTGCGGCAGGAGCGGGTGCTCAGGCGGCGGTGCACTTGGGGTAGCGCAATGCGTTCGCGCATCGCCAGGGCCAAGCCGGCCTCGCAACGCCAAGGCCCCACGCCCGCCCACCTGTGCACAGCGCGTGCGATGCCACGCCCGCAGTCGCGCCCGCCGCCATGCGTCGCGTCGTGAGCGGCCCGTCGCCATACACCATCGCCGACGGCAGGCAGATGGAGAGCCGCCGGGTGCGCGCACCGGACGGTAGCCCAGCGGCTCCGTGGCCTGTGGCTCCCCCGGCCACCGCCGCTGCGGCGGTGTGTAGCGACACTGGCACGCCGCCGTGCACCGAGGCCAGCGCTGCCGCCGACGCTGCTGCGGCGCCGGTGCTGCCGGCGCGCGGTGGGCCGCCGCGGCTCGGTGCCGTGCGGGCCAGCGGCTCGGTGCCGCGCGCTGGACCATCGGCGACCGTCAGCAGCGGCAGCTGAAGCACCGGCACGGGGCTGCGGCTGGCAACCCGTCCCGCCAGCACCCCAGCGGGCGGCGCCTTGCTCGGTGTGTCCTTGGGCTGACTGCTGTCTGCCGGCGAGCCGTCGCCATCACCGCCCTCGTTGTGAGTCCTCGACCCCAGCCCGGATCCCAGGCCCTGCGCCTGTTGACTCTGGTCACTCCCGCGGAACAGGTCACCGGACGTGTCTCCAACGCCGCCACTGTCCGGCTTGGACAGCGCTGCAGCCAGCTTCGGCTGGTGCTGCTGCGGCGGCGAAGTGAAGGAGGGCAGTGGCGGGCACGCGGGCCTTGGCCGCGATGCATCGCTTTGATCTGTAGGGGATGGGGCAGCATGACAGAGCCCGGCTCAAGACACGGAACTTTGTCGACACCGTATTGGCGACCACCCCATCCACGGCGGCCCAAATACTACTGCATTTAAAGAGCGCAGGTTTCTACACACCTCCTAAGCTGGCAGCCTCTTGCTCCACTGCCGAGCCCAACGTCGCTGCCATGACGCGCCAGTCTGGCTCATCAATCGTGCGAAGGCCGTAGCCCGGGGCCCAGTCGCGGACTGCACCGCCACCGGAGCTAGTAGCAGCGCCGGCTTGGCTGGCAGAGCCAGCGCCACTGCCGTAGCCGCGAGGCTTGCAGGCGCTGGGGAGCAGCATTCGGAGGATCTCCGTGGGCGAGCCGCGGGAAGTTTCGGGCGTGTGGCCTGAGGGCTCGGAGGCGGCAGCGCCGAGGTGGCCTGGGGGGCCGGGAGGCACAGCGCCTAGCGCGGGCCCGGGCGAGCCGGCTTGCGTACCAGTGCCGGGGTGAGCCGGTGCCTGCGGGCGATTGGGCAATCGCACCAGGTCGAGCGGGTGCGGCATCAGAGAGCACCCCGTTGTGCGGCATGACCTGTGCATAACTCACAGGAGATGCGGGCGAATTACGTAGCAGCCATCCACCTTGCAGGCGGCCTCACCTGGGCTTTCGGTGACCTCTTCTTGATGCCCCGCAGGTTGAGGCCCGGCACCGCCCGCCGGCCCGCAACGGGCAGCGGGCCCCCGTCCAGGCCAGCCTTGGGAACTGGGCTTGGGTCTTCTTCAGCGCTGCATTGGTGGTCAGCGCCGCCGGCCAAGGACTCCGCAGGCCCAAGCGTGTGTGGCAGGGGGCTAGCTGCGCTAGCTGGGGGCCAAAGCAGCACGCGGCGCGGTGTGCCCGCCGGGCTTGATGTGGAGTGCCCCGATGCCGGGAAGCCGCCGACGGTGCCGATGGCACGTGGAGCAAAACGGCTGGGGCTGTGGCCCATGCCCATTTTTGTCGTTCCGTGGCCGCTGCTTCTGACGCCGTCGCTGCCGCTGCTGCCATCACTGGTACATGAGGCATCAGGCGGCAGCAGACCAGCGAGCGAATGCAGCGCGGGCTGAAGGCTGCGAGCAGGCCCCCAGAAATTGGGGTTAGCAGCGGGCGGTGCAGGCGTAGTGCCAGATGGCGGTTGGTCGAGTCCGCTTGGTGACGAAGGCGGCTGCGTATGCGTGTCAGAGCCGGGCCCGGGTGCGGTGGACCCCAGCATCTCCAAGGCTAGCTGTCGCACGCTTGGCTGGGTGCCGTGCACAAGCGTGAAGTTGGCGATAGATGCCTTCGAAGCGGTGGCGGGCATAAGGCAATGCGTGAACTGACACGAACGAGCAAGAATGCTTCTGCAGAACCTATTCTGCGGCACCCCCATCCAGGCCCCGACATACCCGCAGCTCGTTGTGCTCGACCTCGCGGCCAACGCAATCCTCGAGGAGCTCAAGCACCTCGAAGTCGCGGTTCAGGTCCGCACCGTACCCAGAAAGCACCGTGCTGCTGTGAACGCTGCCGGGGCTTCCATGACTGTCCATGCTGCTCGAGGGGCTGTGCAAGCCCACACCGGGAAGTGTGGACGGCGACCGGAGCTCTGACCGGAGCTCGCGGAGAATATCGTCATGCCCCTGCGTGGCGCGATATAAATATTCTGTACCTTCAACGCTGAGTTGATCGACGAAACTGTTGAGCTTGAGCGACAACCAAACGGCAGACCACTGATATGCGGAGCTGAGCGTCAAACATGCCGTTGGTATATGTAATCTAGAGGCAGAGCAGCTTTGAAGAGCCAGGCCTGCCCAAGCAGAGCCTCAGCAGAGCCTGGGCAGCTTCCTAGCCAGGGCTGAGCTGCGCATCCTTGCCTTCTTCCCGCTGGCAATCTAGGAAGCTTCATCAGAAAGGATGCCGGCACGGCACGCACCTCTCGCAGTAGGCGCAAGGCCAGCTGCGCTTGGCTGGCGTGTGACATCCTCTTTGCCCTTGCGGGCTTCCTTCACGTTGTTGTTTGAAGCACCTCAGGTGTGGAGTGCTTTTGCTGCACAAGTGCAAGGTAGCTGTCGCTCAATTTCGAGTCGCATCAAGTCTAAAAAGGTCTTGAAGAGACACGCTGAGTATAAGCATGCTTGTACAGCGTACAACGCTGTGGTTCTGTTGCCAAGCAGCGGGGGTGCGGGCCTGTCAGGCTTCGCATTGGCTGCGGACTTCCTTGGCTCGTCTCACAGACGCTCCCCCTCTTGTCCAATAGTGGCGATTTGCACACGTTATAGCTCCATGCAACGTTGGAACTGCCAATACTGGTCCAAAACGATTGCTGAGCTGTGAACGCTAGAAGTCCCACCTTGCTCCGAGTACGTTTTGGAAAATGGGCACCTGCCAGCAGCCAGGCAGAAGGAGGAGGTGCAGCTGAGGAGGGCAGGCCAACTGGGAGCGGCCGCGCGATTGTCAGCAGTCTGTGGCCCCCTTGTAGCTAGACCTGCGCGCTTGCTTCCCGTCGATTGAGGCGGAAAAGCACGGCTCTTCCTGCAAGCGCGAACGCGCAAGCGCAATGGACCTGCGGCAGCTGTGTCGCCAGCGTGTTGGACCTGTGGTTATCAAGGAGGTTCTTGTATCGAACCTGGGCGTCGTCGTCCTGCTTACCAGCACCAGCGAACTGTTCTTCCTCGATTGCCGAAACGGAGCCTTGCAGCTTCGGCGCCGCATCCAGGACCAGCACGCTATCACGGCAGTGGCCCTATCTGGGAAGGGTTCAGAGCTCATTGCTGGCGGCGCGGACGGCTTCCTGAAATGGTGGCACGTCCTGTCGGGCGAGCAGTCTTGCAGCACCCAGTTTCCTATCGTCCACCGCAGCCGCTCGGAGTCTATCAGCAATGGTAGCTTAACGCTGGCGATCACCGCTGTTGCGTCGGTGAAGGGCACCAACCTCGTTGCTGCCGCGAGCGGCCGGTAAGTTTTGCCGCGCGCGCTCTCACTTATACAAGCTCTGGTGCGCATAGGCGAGCCCTCTACTCAGGCTGAACGACGATGGAACGCGCGCAGTGCAGCAGCCGTCACGCAGCGAGCGCGTTCGCCAACACCAGACGAGTGCGCGTCGAACCAGTACACGCCGGCGCACGCACCTGGCCTCACCTGTCCCGGCCCGTGGCCACCAGCGGACAGTCCCGTAGGCTTCCAGCGCGCACCCCCACTCCCAAAGGGCCTGCTCATTGGCCCCGCGCCATTTCCCCCTCTCTGGGCCCCGCGTAGGTCCGTGTGCGTGTTCGGGCCCGGCGGTGAGCACCTGCACACCATCCCGGGTGGCGCGGAGCACATCCTGTCGCTGGCGTGGGCCGCGCCTGACCTGCTCGCGGCGGCGGCCGGGTCGCTGCTGCACACCTGGCAGGTGAGCGATGTGGCACTGGCGGACAGGGAGGGAGTCAGATTGAGTGCGGCGCGTGTCAATGGCTGCCGTGAGGCTGCTGCTTGCTGCCTGCCTGAACGCGGCTCTGGCCACACCGCCCCCGGAACCCTGCGCGTGCGCGCTGCTGTCGCCTCGGCTGGGGCGCCGCTGACCGCGCATGCACCGTGCGCCCCCTTGCCGCGGCTGCCGAGCAGATCAGCCAGGCGGTGCTGGTGCCCGCCGACTCGTACACGCCCGCCATGGCCGCGGAGGTGTCGCTGCTCGCTCCCTCTCCCAACGGCAGCCGGGTGGCGGCGGCCTGCGACAACGGCATGGTACGGCAAAAGGCCAGGGCACGGAGTGGGAAGCGTGGGGCCACCTCGCGGCATGTTGCATGTCAGCAGGAGCAATCGCCGGGCCTGGGCACCCTGCGCCGCTGCCCCTTCCGCGCTGGCATCCTGCCGCCGCCGTCCGCTCGTTGCCGCAACCGCTGCGCTGCCTTGCCGCCTGCAGATCGTGGTGTGGGCCCTCAGGATGCGGCCTGCATCAAATGGCGTCAACGGCGGCCACGAGGGCCGCGGTTGCGAGGCGTGGCAGCCCGACCTGACGCTGGCGGAGGGGCTGGGGGCCGAGGTGGGCAGGGCGCTTGCAGTCAGGGGCATCGAGAGCGCGGACAAGCCAGCTGCTGTAGGAATGTGCTCGATTGCGTTGCCGCGCTGCCACGCGCTGCTGTGTTCACCGTGCGCCTCCGCCAGGTGACGAGCCTTTCGTGGGATGGTCAGGGCCGCCTGCTGGCTGCCACTGTCTGCGGCCGCGGCCTCGTGTGGTGAGTGGGCTGCCGCGTTCCTCAGGGGGGGCCGTGAGCCCCCTAGGCATTGCATGTACGCTCGGGATCGCATGTACATGCAGTCCTCGGGCTTTGTCTGATGCCTTCCCCCCGCACCGCCGCCCCCTGCAGGGATGTCCCGCACGACTCCTCGGGCCCCACGGGCTCCCGGCTGCAGCCACAGCCGCTTCAGCCGCTGCCCGGACCAGGGCCCTCCGGCGCAAGCCCCCGGCTCATGTGGGCGCGTTTCCAGTCGACGAGCAGCATGCTGGTGGGTCCGGGGCCGGCGGCCGGCGTGGTGTGACGAGCGCCGTAGTGCTTGCACTGTTCGCTGCATAGCATGTTGAAACGCGATCCTGCCAGCAGCCCGGTCGTAGGACGAAATTTATGTTCCGCGCAGCCAGGCCGCAGTGCTGCCACTTGCCGACCGTCACAAGCAGCGGCGCCCCTGGAAGAAGTTAGGGGTCACGCAAGCGCATTAAACAGTAGGAAGTTGTGTCGTCTAGCTGTGTTAGATGACTGCCGGACCGGTGGTCTTATAGCACCGCCAAGCGGTGTTCAGCGTCCAGGGCCAGCAACCCGCCTCCAACCCGCTTGCCCCCAGGCCGCGGGCGACGAGTCGGGCTCGGTGCACATCTTCGACGCCTCGCAGCTGCGGGCTGCGGCAGCCAACGCGGCTGGGGCTGGCCTGCTCGCGACCTGCCGCAGCGCGCCGCCGGCGCCGGGCTCGGCGGCAGATGCTTATGCCGGGCCGGCGCCGGCCCTGGCCGCTTGGAGCGGCGGCGGTCACCAGCAGTTGGTGCTCGTGTCTGCAACAGGTGAGCCGGCCCTCGCTGCGGTGCGCGGCGGGTGGTCCGTACTAACAAGCGTGTCGCTGCAGTGCCGTGGCCCGCGCAGCAACGCTCGTCATACCCTGCCCTGCCCCGCGCCAGGTGACGTCACGCTCACAGAGGTGACCCGGCTGCCGGGGCGGCAGCAGGCTGGAGGCCCAGGGGCCGGCTCCCCGGCCAGGGCCTCGCCCTCGCGCCGGCCCCCGCCCATGGCCATGCCGGAGGCGTCGCTTGCGGCGCCCACGACCTCGCCCGAAGGCTCTGCAGGGGGTTCACCTGAGGAGGTGCGTGGGGAATGGGGACGCGCGGCGGGGAAGTCCAGGCTCATCCTGCGGCCGGCTCCTTGGCCCTAATGCCGCCGTTGGACGTGGGATTGCGGATGCCCTGCTGCACAAAGGGCACGATCGGGGGATGCATGCGGGAGCTTGCAACCACAAGCGCCTGGCGGTGGTCCGCCTACCCACGCTTGCCGCGCCGCCGCCCGTGCAGGACTCCCGGTCGGCGGCGGAACCCAGCACTGGCGTGGACAGCGGCGGCAACCTTTCCTCGCCCTCGACCGCCGGCGGTCAGGGCGCCGCCTCTAGCGGGGGGCCGCAGTCTCCTGCCGGCTCGCAGGGAGGCACACGCTCGCGACGCAGCGGGCAGGGCGCGCGCGGCAGCGGCAGCGGCGGCAGCGGGCGCGGCGAGGGCGGCGCTGGTGTGTCCTACCCCGTGCATGCGTACAGCGGGAACAGCTTCAACAACCCGGCAGAAACGGAACGGGCCGCGGCGGCAGCAGCAGCGGCAGCGGCGGCCGCCGCTGCGGCGGCCGTGAACATGAGCTCCACCGCCGCCGCGACGGCGCCGTTGGGCACAGGAGGAGGCGCTGCGGGCACGCCGCCGCGGCCGCCGCCACATGGTGTCGCGCGAGCGCCGCGCGACGGCGCCGCCGGCGGTCGCGGTGGCGGCGGACGTGGCGGCGCCGGCGGCCGTGGTGGCGGCGAGGGAGGCGAGGGAGGCAGCTTCTGGGGCCAGCCCGCCGCTGCCGCGCCCGGTGCGGGGCCCGGCGGTCAGCAAGGGGGTTCTTATCGCCCACCTGTTCCAACGCCAGATGACCGAAGCGAGGCTGGCAGTGAGGCTGCTTACACAGCAGCCGCGGCGGCCGCGGCCGCGGCGGCGGCGGCGGCAGCCGTGACCAACGTCGCCGCCGTGCCTCCTCCTCCGCCCCCGCCGCCGCCGCCGCCCCCGTACAACGCCCGTGGCGGCAGCCGCGGCGGCTGGCAAGGCGGCGGCAGCGGCAGCGAGGCCGGCGGCAGCGCCGACGGCGGGCCGCCGCGCGGCCGCGGCGGCGCGGCGTCCGTTGGGACTTCGGACCGCTCCGGGGCCAGCATGATGCCGGTCCCTCCCTCGGGCTCGCCCATGGCTTTGGGCCCTGGTGGCATGATGCACATGGCGGCGGCGGGAGACGGCCAGGCGGCTGCTCACTTTGCCCAGGTGCGAGGATCGCTCTGTTGGTTGCGCTTCTGCTGTGTGCCGCGTAAAGGCGCCGCCGCCCAGAGTCCCTTACCCTGCCCTCAGGCCGGCTGGGGCTGGGGTGGGTCAATGCCCATGTGGCAGGCGCTACCCGGCGGCGCCGCTGCCGGCGGCGTGCACGCCATGCCCTTCGGTGCCACCGGACCTGCCGCCGCCGCTGCCGCGGGCATGGCACCGGGCCAGCTGGGCGGTGTACCTGCGGGCGTGCCTCCCCCACCCGCGGGGATGCAGTACATGGCGGTGCCAATGATGCTGGGTCCGGGCGGCGGCATGGCACCGGCGGGTACGTATCGAGGAGATGGAGCAAGATCAAGGGGCAGGGCAAGGGCGCTCGTGCCGGGGATGCAAGACGTACCTGGCCGGGGCGCACTGTAGGCTGCGGGTTGTTGAACGCACCGTACAACTACCCACACCGCCGGCCCGCTCGCCGGCCCCTCGGTGCCCCCAGATCCCTCCCAGTACGGCATGCCCTACTATGTGTACGGCCAGGGCATGCCGTACATGCAGTGGACATACGGCTTCGTCAACCCATACACCGGCATGCTGCAATACAGTGAGTGTGTGTCACGCGGTTCGCCACAGGGCACCCGCCAGAACCGCTCGCCGCGCCTCCTGCGCGACCCTGCGGCGCCTGCGCACCCGGCGCCTTGGATTTGGGGCCTTGGCTGCGTGCCTGCTCCAGCGGCCTTGGCAATACAGTCGCTGCTGTAGCCGCAGTCGCCTGAGTGATGCCGTCGTCCGCTGCCCCATGCCGCCATAGGCTTGCCGCAGGAGATGGGTTCGGCGGGCTCGGCCGCAGGCAGCGGCTCGGGCGGCCCCCACGATGGCCCCCGCGGCTCGCGCCCCCCGCTCGAGCACGGCCTTGGGCACATGGGCTCAGGGCCACATGGCCAGCGGGACTACGGGCCGGGAGGTGGAGGGCACGGCGGAGGAGGCGCACGGCGATCGCGCTCCCTCATGCACGATGCCGCAGGCTCGGAGGGCCCCGGCAGCGGCCCCGGCTCGGCAGCGGTGGGTAGGGAGGGGGCTGTTGTGTGGTGGCGGCAGGGTGCCGCTGCCCGGACCGGGTCACAGCGCTGTGCCATCTTCAGGGTTGCCCATGTCTTTAGGACAACGACACTATCGTGTGTCAAACGCCGCATGCGTGCCGAGCAAGTCGCGCGACAACGGATCTCCTGTACCAGGGAGTTGGTATCCCCAGCCGTCTCTTGTGCAGTGCTCGCTGTTGCTGACGCCGCTTGTCCGCCCGCGCTCCCGCCGCCTCGCAGGGAGGGTCCAACTTGAACACGGCCGGCGTGCTGCCGCGAGGCCTCGCCTCCGCTGGCCGGCGCACCGGCTCCAGCCCTGTGTCGGATGCGGCCCTGGCCTCGACCTCGACACCTGCTGCCGCGGCGCAGTCAGCTGCGGCAGCGCCGCTGTCAAAGGACAGCGCGGCGGCGAACACGCCGCCGTTGTCGTCAGCCGGCCGGTCCCGCGGCGGCGCAGATGCGGCGCCCGACGCCGCGGCGGCGACGGTGCAGCCACAGACGCCGCCGCCGTCGACGGCGCCGTCGCAGGACGGTACGCCGGCAGCCGCTTCCCCGGCAGCCGCCAAGCCGGCGGCGCCGTCGAGCCAGGGACACGGCCACGGCCAGCGGCAGCACGGCGGCGGCCAGCGGCCAGCGCCGGCGGCGCCACCGCCTCCGGTGCCGTCGCCTTCGTCGTCGCAGCAGGGCTCGCCCGGCGGTAGCTCCGCCGCCGCCGCCCAGTCTGACTCGGAGCGGAGCCGGAGCGGAGCGGAGCCCCCGCTGGCGCTGGCGGGGAGCGGCTCCGGAGCCGATGTCGTTGCCTCTGGACGGAGGGAGGCTGTTGACAGCGTCGCCGCCGCCCCGGAGCCGCCGCCGCCGCGCAACCGGCAGGTCCCTCCCGCCGGCAAGGCTCCGCAGGCGGGGCCGCCGCCGCAGCAGCAGCAGCCAACGGCGGGAGAGGCTAGTGGTTCCGATGCTGGCACAGAGGACAGGTCGCAGCGGCCGCTGGCGCCGCCCGGCGGTGGCGCAAGCTCGAGGCAGCAACAGCCGCAGCAGCCGGGGCCGCGCTCGCCGCACAGGTAGGGCCAGGGCGCCTGCTACATGCAACATGCGACATACACAGGGTGGCATTAATCCCCGACTCGGAACCCTATGCCGCAGGCCTTCGCAGTCGCCCCCCTCGCCCTTCTCCAGCACCGCGCAGCCGCCCGCCGCTGCCGGCCCCAGCGCCCCCGGTTCATCGGTGCAGCCGCCGCCACCCGCCGGCGGCGGCCCCGGTGCCTCCGGCCCGCCGCACTCGCACAGCGCCCCTCCAGGCGGCGCCGTTGCTCCACCCCATGGCGCCGTCCAGCTCCCGGGCGGCGGCCTTTCGTCTTCCGGGGCTGCCCACCACCATCTCTTCGGCGGCCCTTCGTCTTCCAACGCCGACGACGATGACCCGCGCGTCGTCTACGTGGGAAACCTGCCCCCGCAGGTGCGCAGCTGGCTGCGACCAGTCTAGCCGGGGCACGGCTGGCAGCTGCAATCCTGTGTCCCAGCCAGCTACCGAGGCTGGACGCAGACCTGCCAACCGCGCTCGCCCGCCCGTTGCCTCCGCAGGCGGACGAGCCGGCGCTGTATGCGGCCTTTTCGAGGGTGGGCTACGTGGCAACCATCCAGGTGAGGGCCGCGAGCATCAGGCGGGTGTCAGCGCCGCAGCACCACAGCACTGGGCGCCGCAGCTGCTGCTTGCACGGGCCACTGCCCCACGGCCCTCCTCCCGCGTCTCCGCCGCCCCGCCGCCCCTGGCGCAGGTCATGCGGGACAAGGAGACGGGCCTGTCGCGCGGCTACGGCTTCGTCACGTACACCCACGCCCAGTACGCGACGGCCGCCATGCGGCAGCTCAACGGCCTGGCGCTGCCGGGCCTGCCCAACAACGGGCGCGGATTGCGCGTCGCGCCGGCGGTCAAGGTACGGCAGGGGGCTCTGGGGGCGGCGCCTCGCGCCCGCGTGGCCATGAAGACAGGGTGCTGCTGCTTGGCGTCAGGAGGCCCTGCAGCCTGCCGCCGCCCCCATGCCTGACCCTGCCCGGCCCTTCCCGACCCTCTACGCCCCACGCCCAGTCCCAGAACCCCCGGCCTTACGTGCACGGAGGGATGCCGGGCATGCCGGCGGGCATGGTCCGCCAGGGCTCGCAGGTGCGCGCTTGGGCGCTGCCACCGCACCCCCCCCCCCCCCCCCCCCCC
>BDDC01001234.1:3799-15408 GCA_001662425.1 Chlamydomonas sphaeroides
CTTAATTCTAGACCTCCGCTGTGGGCCTGTGTAGCGCTCCATGGCGCTCCAGGCCGGAGACAGGAAGTACATACGCGACAGGGGAGGCTTGCTGGCTGCCTGGAAAGCGCCGTCGCCGCCGCACAGCTGCGCCGGCCAGACCTGCATCGCGCACCCTATCATTCATCCGGCGCCGCCTCCGGATCCGTCCGGATCCCACCACAGCAAGCATGTGGTGAACAGGCGTGGGCGCCCGGCAGAGCGTGACCCAATAAAGTGTGCACCGCAAGTTGCACCCGGCTGCCCAGTGCCATACGAGCGCGTCGGCGCCATGCGGTATGTGGAGATGTGTGTTGCACGGGTGTTCGTCAAGGGCTATGGGACATCTGCTGTCAGCTTTGTGTCCCAAGCGAGCCGGCGGTGCGACATCCGCTGGCCGCTTGTGGGGTCCGCCCGGCGCTGCTGCCCGTGTACGGTAGCCGGCCGCGCGGGCGGGCAGGGCAGGGGCTGCCGGCCAGCTGCCAACGCGGCTCTCGGCCCCCCGCCCCGCCGTGTGAGCTGTGGGGAGAAGGATGTGTGTAGGTAGTGCTAGGAGCATGAACAATGAACGGGGCTCAGGCTCGGCGGTTGATTTGGGTGGGTGCGGCCGGTGTGAGGGGCAGATCAGGAGGCAGACGGGGCGATGCGGCGCCCCCATTACAGCCCGCGCAGCCGGCGGTGTGGCTGGGGCGAGCACGCCGACGACGAGCCCTGCCGGCGGCCGGCACACGGGCACTCGCCACGAAGCAGGCTTAGCCATGTGTCCGGCGTGTAAGAACGCTGATGCTGCATCGGCGGCCTGCAAGCACTCGTGGACCCAGCCACGCGCGCACACATCGCCACAGGGTGCAGGCGCCCTGGCCCGGCACCGGCCGCATGCTCAGGCGCCGTTACAAGCCCGCCCGCACCCGCGCCCAGCGCGCCGCCACCTCCCACGGCCCATCCAAGCCACCGGGGCCAGCCGCAGCGCCTCGCACGTCACCCCACTGCGCCCCTCACAGTCTTCGGGCCGACGGACCCCTCGCTCGCCAGCCGCCCCCATCCCCGCACCGCACACACGCACGCATGCTGCGTCCCCACCTCCAGTCCCCATCCTCCCCTGCCTCACCTCAACGCATACGGGAGCGCCGGCATCGGGAACACAAGCCAAAACGACCAGGGAACCGGCCCCGCGCTGCCTACTGCTCCTGTGCCTTGAGGGCTGGGGCCAGCGCGCCTACCGCACCTCGCTCACCATCCCCCCGCCTCCGCCGCCAACCTGCTGCCGCCCCTCACCGGCGCTCCACCAGCAGCTCGGGCGCCTGCCCCTCCCCCTGCAGACCCAGCAGCAGGTCAATGTTGGGGTGCGCCCCGGGCCGAGCCACAGCATCCGCCACCACCTCATCGTACAGAGCCAGGCCCTCGGCGGCGGCCTGGGCGTGGTGGTGAGTGGGGGGCGGGGGTTCGTTGGAAAGGAGGAAGGCGGGGCAAGGTTGGAGGGATGAGGCAGGGATCAGGAGGCAGTGGGCAAGCGCAGGGGTGGAGTTCATGGGCGACAGTGTGTGCAGGGGCTGGGTGGGCAGAGGTAGGGGTGGCTGCGGTGGGTCCGCATGCGCCCCCGCCCCCGCTGCTGCTTGGGGCTCCTGCTGCTGCTGCTGGCAAGGGGTGGGCGCGGGGCCCGCCGCTGCACCGTGGCTGCTGCCTGCTGCTGCCGCTGGCGGGGGCCGCACCTCCTTGGTGAGCTTGCCGCCGTAGGTGGCCGCCAGGTGGGCAAAGATGGCCACGGAGGCGCTGCGGGGGAAGGGCGGGTGGGGCGCCGCGGCAGGGGGAGACACGACCGGGGGCTGTCGGCCAGCCGCAGCGGGAGTGGGGTGGTGCGCCGAGGGAAGCTGTTTGAGCAGTTCATAGCGCTGAGGACACAGCGCTCTTGCGCTGGAGGGACCGTGCCAGCATCCTGTGCGGCGGCGGCCCTGCAGGAGGAGACCGTGTTGTGCCTCACCGCTTGCCCTCGACGTTCTCCACGCTCCAGTTGAGGGACGGGATGCGAACCCGCACCACGTCGTCGGTCTTGGGCAGCTGCGGAGTGGGGAGAGGAGCAGGCAGTGCGGGGTTTTGGCTGTGTGCCTGCCCTGGGCTCGTGGGCCTGGGTGCTCTTTCTCGTGTCGCCGATGGGGCCAGTGTTCAAGGGGAGCACGGAGCAGGGCAGGGGCGGCGCGGCATCGCTACCCGCCTTCGCCACGTTCTCCTTCAGCGACATGGCGACGACGCGCCGCGCGGGCGCCGCGCCCGATTGCCGACGGGTGGCGCTGACAGGGCGAGAGCTACGCAGCGACTGCAGCATTGTAATTGTTGAAGCCGATGTGTTCGTGCCGGGCGGCGGTCGGGTCGCTGAAGTATGCGAGCGGCTGCGGTTTGCAACGAGTTGATATGGGCGTTGTGGGTGTCGTCGTCGGCGCTTTGAAAGGACAATTGCGTGCCGCTTGCATGCGTCGGCTTTTCCATGCGCACCGACTCCGCCCCATGCTCCTACCTACACACACCCGCACATATTCCATCATTATATCAGCATACATGTTGCAACACGGCACACTACCCGCCCCCTGACCCGACCCATCTCATCGTGTCAGCGAGTTCTGGTCGAACCCTCGTACCGCGCACCCTTGGTTCTAATCGCGGCGCCTTGAGCTAGGCGCCATGTCACCGGCTTGGGGCGCCGGCATGCAGGCGCCGCTAGCTGCGTCTCGACCGCCCGGCGCCTCGCTGCGCCGCACCGCTGGCCCCGGGCACGGCCACGTCGCTGTTGGCCACCGCCCCGGGGCTGCCCCGCCCAGTGCCCTGTGGCACCGTGCAACGCGGCCGCCACCATGCCAGCACCCAGCTGCTTCCGGACTTGGGCGCAGGCAGCTGGCGGCAGCAGCATGCGCGGCGCCGTCCGCTGATGGTTGCGGACGCATCCCAGCTGCCGACGCCGACGCCCTGCCCTCGCGGCTGGGCCCCACCGAGGCCAACATCCTGTCCATGTACGTCTGGGAGGAGCATCCCGCACAGCAGCTGGGGCACGGTGCAGGCGGCAGCTGCGCCAAGCAGCCCGGGCGCCATAGCCAGGGGTCTCTCGCGACGGCAGCCGCCCATCTGGCACCCTGCCCACAAGCCCCCCGCCCCCTGCGCCCCCCGCGCAGCGAGTCCGTGCTCACCTGGAACATGGGCACCCGCCGCAGCCTGGCGGCCGCGCAGCCCCCACAGCTGACGCCGCAGCTGGCCGGCAGGTAGCGGCAGGGGGGCCGGGGCTGCGGTTTCGGACGCGCGGCTGGCGGGCGGCATGGTGACGGCCGCTGTATGGCCCAGACGCATGACGCCAGTGCGTATGGATGTGATAACTGCCACCATGATTGCGACGACAGGCTTTCGGCTCCTCTCGCTGGCGCGGGGCGCGCGAGCGCGGCTCCGGACTCGCGGACCGGCGTGCTGTGCCCGTGGCTGCCCAACACGGCTGCGGCCCGGCAGCTGCTGGCGGCGGGCTTTCACGTGAGGTCCCCTCGCTCTCGGCGGGCTGCAGCGGGTCTCAAACCGCCACCAGCCGGCAGCCAAGTGTGCAACCAAGTGTTGCAGCCGCATGCAGCTGGCTGCCGGGGCATCCTCCGCTGGTGGCGGCCGTCCGCGCCCACCCGTTTGCCGCCCATGTGCCGCCAGGTGGTGGGCCTCGAGTGCGGCGCGGCGGCGGTGGAGCGGGCCGTCGCTGAGCTGGGGCTGGGCCCCGAGGAGAGCGGGTGCGGGCCGGGCTGAGCATCTGCCGAGCGGCGCCACTGCGGCCTGGCGTGGACCGCTCGCTCCCCGCCGGCCGGCACACCTCGGCCGGCACCCACCCAGTGCCTCACCTCGCCCCGCCCCGCCCTGCCAGCGCAGGGTGCACGATGGCTGGCGGCGGCACATCCAGGCGCCCGTTGGCGTGGGGCAGGCCGGCAGCGGCAGCAGCCCCGACAGCGCGGCGGCAGCGGGGGCCCCGGGGCGCGCCGGCCCCGGGCCCGGCCTGTACCTGTACCTGTACCGGGGCAACCCCTACCTGCTGACGGCCCCAGTGCTGTCGCTCGTACGTGAGTGGGGCACATGACCCAGCAGTCCCGTGCTGCAGCGCAGGGGGGCCGCTGCGCGGGCGCTGCTGGCCGTACTGCACCGGCAGTGCAGCAAGCGCTTCCGCACTCTGCGCAGCGAGGCGGTGGCGGCCGTCGCCCCACCTGCGCCCATGCTGTGCACGTACCTCCCCCCCCTCGCCCGCAGCCTTCCCCCTGACCGGCGTGTGGGACGCCTGGGGCCTGCTGGCCACGCCGCACCAGCTGCTGCCGCGCTACGCCGCAGTGTGGGCGGAGCTGCTGCCGCGCGGCGGCACGTGGCTGGCGGCGGCGGTCGAGGTGTCCGCCGCCGAGGGCACGGCCGCAGGAGACGAGCAGGCAGCGTCACGGGTGCGTCTAAGGGACATCCGGGCCGTATGGGAGTGCTTGGCTTTTGCCGCCACGCTGTGCGCCGTCCACGGCGCTGCCTGCCTCAACATGACAGCTCGGCGGCCTCATGTAACTCCGCTCGCCCCGCTATGCAACGTGGCAGGCTCGTGCCGCGCTGGCCGCTGCTGGGCTGAGCGCCTGGCGCAGCCTGGCCTCGGAGCTGGCGCCCCTCCTGCGCCGCGAGGGCTTTGGCATGGAGCTGCTGCACGACTGCCAGCCAGGTGCCAGCCAGGCGCTGCGGGCTGAGGAGGCGCAGGGCGGCGCAGCGCTGCATCCCGAGCGCGGCCAGGATGGCGCGGCCGGCAGCGTTGCGCAGTTTGGTGGTGTGGGTGATGCGGTGCTGGGCGCGCTGGCTGGCGCTGGGCTGCAGCCGCCGGGTCCGGGGTGCGGCTGGCGGGTGCGGCTGGCGCTGCTGGCCATGGTGCGGGTGTGAGGGAGCGGCGGGCAGTGGGGCAGGCCCGGGAGTCTTCGAGCTGCTGATGAATGACGTACGCGAGGAGCTGTAACACAGCGACCAGCGGCCGCCCCCACCAGCATAGCATTGCGGGCTGCAGCGCACCCGCCAGCCCGCCTGGCTGCGCTCCTCGCATTCTCGTGCGCAACAGAGTCCACCGCCCCTGCCAGTCGGCCCGCCGTCATTCAGCAGCGCACCAAGCTGGCCCCAGCCAACCAGCTGCCGCGCGCCGCAGTACCCCAGGCCGAGCAGGAGCACACGCAGCGCCCACATGGAGTGGCGCTGCGGCGCTGCTCGTCCATCCCGGGTGACACGGCGGAGCCACACCACACCCAGCTCGTTCTTCTCATGCAGCCGTGAGCGACCTCGGGCCGCAGGGCCGCACTCGGGTCTAGTCGGGCAGCCACGGCGACCATCACGGCACCCCACTGTGCCTCCCATGCCGAGCAGACTGCTGGCATTGGCATCGGCCGGCTGGCAACGCCGTCTCGGCGGGCCACTGCTCCAGGCCCGGCGCCGGCGTCCGCCGCTACCGCTGCCTCTGCCGCCGCCGCTGCCCGCCTGCCGCCGTCGCCTCGGCCGCCTGCCTCGCACGGCCGTGGCTACGCGGGCCTGCCCGGCGGCCTTCACTTGGGCATGAACTCCTCCACCTCGAACTCCAGGTCCATGCCCTGGTTGTACACCCGGTACAGCAGGTCGATGTTGGGGTAGTCGCCCGGCGAGTTCTGCGCCTCGGTCACGTCGTCGCGGTCGTACATGCACAGCGCGGTCATGGCTGACTTGCGCGTGAGCCGGCTTTTGTACTGCTCGTCCTTGTAGATGTCGTAGAAGATGGCAAGCGAGGCCCTGCGGTTCTCCTCCGTCTGCTTGTCCACCACGGTGTACCCCAGCTTTGGCACGTGGATGCGCGTCACGGTCAGGGGGAGTGGCGGCATGTCCTTGTAGTCATAGTACTCCTTCTTCTCGGCGCGGACGGTGACCGCCGGCGAGGCGCGGCCCCGACGCCACGATGGTAGCGGCGCCGCGAGCGCCTTCCGTGCTAGACGGGCAGCGACGTGCGCCGTCGCTCGCTCAGCACATGCACTACCCGCCGATCTACACAACGAGGTTGTGGCGCCACTGTGGCTGAGAGCGCGAGCCTGGAGGGCGGACATCTGCGGCGCTCAGGTGTCGGCTGCGAGTAAGGAAAGTTTGGGTAATGTGACACAAGGGTACACGTATGTCGCCGCTTTCTTGCGTCGAGAGGCTGGTGCCTGAATCCACTTCCGGATTCGAGCGGAGTTTTTCTACCAGCCCACTGCAGACCAGCAGGCCATACAACGTAGTACACTTTGTAACAGATATTTATGCCGAGCCACTAGCAATGGCAGCAGAAGCCCTCGGTCAGCTGGCCGAGGTCGCCAGCGGCGCGCTGGCAGGGACTGATGCGGAGGAAGTGCTCGTGGAAGCAATTGAAGCTCTTCAGCAGCTGCGGAGGGGAGCCGGATGGACAGCGCTGGAGGGCGAGGACATCTCTGCCCTGGCGCTGACCCGCGCCCTCGGTGATATCCTCAAGCACGAGGTTGCCGGCTTACGGAATTGTGCAGCAGTAATCTACGCTGGGCTCATCGCTCTACCTGACTCGCCGGTGGGGAGCTCTTGCGCAGCAACACTTTGGGCAGCTCGACGCTCGCGCATTGTATCTTGACAACACGACATAACATATGCAGGTCGGCACGCTATGCGAGCCCTACGCGTTCGCGGCATTCGTGCACTGCTTCAAGAGCATTTGCCTGCCGGTGAAGCAGCCGGCTGGCGATGGCGCGACGCAGCAGGAGGCGCTGGAAGCGCAGATGTCACCTACAGCTGTGATGGAGGACCTGGAGTCGTTCCTCAGGAACCACAGCATGCGCAGCAGCCCGGAGATGTTCAGCATTCTGCTGGACGCCCTGGTGGACATGACGGGCAGCGCTGTGACCGGCGGTGGCGCCGGCGAGAAGAAGGGCAAGCGCGGCGGTGCCGCAGCTCGCCATGCGGGTAAGTAAGAGGCCACCCCGGCGGGTGCTTGCCCCTTCGGCAGTTTGCCTCATTGGGGCCATTTGCTGGGCCGTTCGTAGGCGCGTCGGTGGCTGAGGCGGCGTTCACGCTCCTTGAGGTCGCCCTGCACGAGCGGCACGGGGATGTGGCGCAGATGGTCGCGACTGTGGCCAACCGGCTGGTGCCGTCGCTCGTGGGCTCAGATGCGTCGTCGAGCAGCAAGCGAGGGGGCAGCGGCGTAGACCGCCGCAGCGCGGGCCTCGGCCTCATTAAGCAGCTGATCGGGTGGGTCGCGGCCGACGCAGCAGCACACACGCATGGGTTGCGCTATAGTCCTGAAGCGCCTCCCTACTGACTACTCAGTTACTGCTACGCAGCGGCAACGCCTCGGCCCGGCCGTGCCTGATGGCGCTGCTGCGACAGCTGTGCCTCCGCGTGATCGACAAGTCCGACTGCCGCCAAGTGGCCATGTCTTCTGTGCAGACGCTGGTGAGGTTGACAGTTGCCGAGTAGCTCACCAACGCTGGCGGACTGCTGGAGGGAAGGTGCCCACCACCCACGTAACAAACCGGCGTGTTGCGTTCCGCCCTTCAGCTGGAGCTCTGCACAACGGACAACGTTCGGGACTTCTGCCTGTTCCTGCACCGCCTCTCACGCGTACCCAAGGTGGGTAAAGCTGCGTAGACATGGCCGCTTCCAACGCAGCAATGCAGCAAGACTGCAGCCGCGCCATCATGCACATCCCGTGCCCATACCCCGTGCCTTGAAGATTGGGAACCGCATGATGGCAGTGGAGCTCGCTGGCGCGCTGCTAGCCTCACCGCCCCTGCAGCTGGTGCCGTTTGCGGCCACCGGGCCATTCCAGGTACGGACAGGCCTGGGGCTGCGATGGCCCGTATTGCCCGATAGCCCGTGGCATGCTGCAACATCCAATCCTGCCTGTGACGCACCACAGCGCGTGCTGGAGGGCGGCTGCGCTCCCGGTGATGAGCTGGAGGCGCCATGGAGCGCTCTCTGCCTGGGCATCCTGGTCGCCCGCTCCAACGACAAGTCAGCAAGTAAGACGTCGTGTCGTGCAGGGCCAGGACGCATCACTGTGGGGCGTGCTCTTATGCACACTGCTGCCATCGGCCCTTGCAGGCGTGCGGAGCAAGTCGATGGCGTGCCTGGCGGAGTGCGCCCAGGGCTACGCGTCGCGCATCGTGGAGGCCGCGGAGGCCGGCAAGGATGCTGGCGATGCCGCGGCCTTTGTGCCAGCGCTGTGCACATCGCGGCAGATCAAGGTGCAGGTGAGGAGGTTTTCGCTGTTCAAGGGCATCTTTGTTGGGTATGAATGATCTGCTTGCTAACAACACCAGTCGTGCCCCCGAGATTGGCAACTAGTTCGTTACTCCCATGGTACATCCCCCCGGTGCCGGTGCAGGTAACTGCGCCGCGCAGCCGGCAAGGAGGCAAGGACGGCGAGGAGGGTGACGACGATGACGAAGGCGCAGCGGGCGAGGACGCGCCGGCGGGCCCGCCGCAGGAGGCCAAGGTGTCTGCCTACATGCCCGGTCGCGTATCGCAGGTGCGACAGGAACTGATGCGCCTGCATCTTGGCCCAGGCTGCGGGTCAGCGGGCTTACGAATGGCGTTGCTCGTTGCCACCACTGCCAACTCCCAGGACCTGGCCTGGTTCAAGGCCATCTGCCACTCGCGCTGCCGCGACGAGAAAGCGGCGGTGCGCAAGTCGGCGCTGCAGTTGCTGGAGAGCGCGCTGGAGCTGTGCGCAGCCGCCTCGCTGACGGCGGCTCCAGGCGCTGGTCCATCGACGGCCGGCCGCAGTGCGGCCTCCGCCGACGGCCCCACGACGCAGGACGTCCAGGTCCTGGAGGAGGCCACCGCGGACTCGCTGGTAAGGCCAGGCCCTCTGGCATCGTACCCGGCCACCACGCTTGTTGCAACATCAACGAGCCGCACTGCTTTCCGTCCCGCAGGTGAGCGTGCGCAAGTCGGCTCTGCAGGTGGTGTGTAACTTGGCCGCTCGCTACCCCCAGCACGCGGGCCTGGCGGGCGTTTGGGCGCGCTGCGTGCTGCCTATGGTGCGCGACCCGGAGAGCGCGGTGCAAGAGACCGTGCTGGACCGCCTGACCGTGCTGCTGCTGGAGCCGACCGTCGCCATGGCGCAGCGCGGCGCCGGGCGATGCGGTGCTGGCCGCGGCGGGGCGCAGGCCGAGGCGGCGGCGGCCGCAGTGCGGCAGAGGCTGGCGGCGCTGGCGGTTATGGGCCGCGCGGCGTCGGGCTGCCTGGGCCGCGCGCTGGGCATGCTGGCCGCCAAGAAGCTGCTCAAGGGAGCGCAGGTGGCGGCAGGCCTGGAGGCATTCCTGTCGTCCGACACGTTTGGTAAGTGCGCACATCTTGTGACACTTGTGACACTGATTGGGTAGCCGGCTGTGAGCCGAGGCCGCTTACTGCTCCCACCTGTTTTGTCCCGGGACCGGCCACGCAGTCACCGCAGGCGAGGCCATGGACGTGGATAAGGGTGGCGAGGAGGACGCCGCGGCCGGAGCGGCGGCGGGTGGGCGGCAACGCGGCGAGGCCACTCGGCAAAAGGAGCAGCAGCGCCGTGAGCGCGAGCGGCGCCTGGAGGTTCGCGACCAGCGCGAGGGCGCGTGGATGGTGCTGGTGGAGGTGGCGGCCCACGACCCGTCCGCGCCATCATGGCCGTTCCTGCAGCGCTGCTGGTCGGAGCTGCAGGCCGGCATCGGAGCCCGCGGCTCCAGCGCCGAGGCGGCCGCCGCGGCGGGCCAGGAGGGCGCAATGCTGCTGTGGGTCATCAGCCACGCGGCAACAGCGCCGCGATTCCCGGCGGCCGACGCCGCCAGCCTGGCGGAGGGCCTGCTGCAGGTGCTGTCCAGACGACCCAGCTACATAAGACGTCACCCACGCCGTGCTGTAATTGCTGCATTGCCAGTGGTACCACGCATATTGGCTGCCAAGCGGCATCAAGGCCGGCCCCGCTGCCCCGTGCAACCGTGCAGGCCACGCTGGGCTTCAACCTACCGTGTGCGGCGGTGGCTGCGCACCTGGCAGCGCTGCACCGCCTGACGCAGGCCGAGGCCTGCCAGGCGGTGGTGGGGCCGCCGGCGCAGTGGTGCGGCCGCATGATGGAGGCAGCCGAGGAGGTGCTGGCCAAGGCCATGGAGGCTAGGGGCAACCTGGTAAGCCCTGGGCGTCGTCCCATGCAGGCAACAAAACACGCACGCTGCAGCCCGCCCACAGCCGGGCTCCGCGCGTCGTCCTGGCTTGTCGGCCTCATGCCCGTTACCTTGCCCGTCCCTCCCATGTCCCGTAGACGCCGGCGCTGGCCAGCCGCTGCCAGCTGGCGCTTTTCACGCTTGGGGAGGTGGCGCTGCTGCGGGAGGTCAAGACGCCCGGTGGCGTGCCCGTCAAGGTGCAGGCGCTCACCGCCACGCGCGGAGGTGGCCCCGGCGGCGCCAACCGCCAGGCGCAGGTGCGCGGCTGCGCAGTGTGCGGCTGCCGGTGCGGCACGGATGCTGTTGTCTGGCACGGGCGCCCTACTGTGGGCCTTCTTTACCTTCCGTCCTGTGGTCGCAGGCCTCGTCCTGCGTCGCGGCCCACGCGTGGACGTGCCTGGGCAAGCTGTGCATGGTAGACGAGCCGCTGGCCAAGAAGTGCGTGCCACTGCTGGTGCAGGTGAGCCGCGCGCTGGCTGCGATTTGCGCGCGCCTTCCCGTCCCAGCCGGTACTGGCCGCACATGTCCACTTCCGACTCTCTGTGCTCCACGCCGCACCGTCTGTCCCTCATCCTCAACGTGCCGGCCCACCCTGTCGTCCCGCCGTGCGACCGCAGGAGATGGCCGGGTGCCCCAACCCCGTGGTGCGCACCAACCTGCTGGTGGGCCTGTCCGACATGGTGGTGCAGTTCACGGGCCTGGCGGACGCCTACGTGGGCCGGCTGGCGGCCATGGTGGTAGACCCGCACGAGCTGGTGCGGCGCCAGGCGCTGGCGCTGCTGGCCAACCTGCTGCTGCGGGACTACGTCAAGTGGCGGGGCAGCCTGGTGCACAGGTGCGGTGCACACAGGCAGCAGCCGCGGGCGGCGGGCTCAGAGCGGCGCCCTGTTATCTGACTTCTTCTGGACGCGAGGACGGCCCAGCAATCCGCTCAACATATAGCGAGCGACAAACGCTGAGAATATGCCGTTGTTCCGGCCGCGTCGCCGCAGGTTCCTGCTGGCGCTGGTGGACTCCTCGCTGGGCGTTCGACAGCTGGCGCAGTACCTGCTCAGCGACTCGCTGGCGGCCAAGGCGCCCATGCTGGCCTACAACCACTTCCTGGAGTCGCTCTTCGTGCTCAACGACTGCAGGTGCGGGGCGCGCCGCCCCGGGCCCGCCGCGCAGAGGCACGCCGCCCGGAGCCAGCCTCAATTGCAATGCTGCTAGCGCTTCCACTGACGATTCCCGTGCCTTGTCCACAACCCTGCGTGCCGCACAGCGCGGGCATGCACGCCAAGCGGGGGGGCGGCGACTCGGCGGAGCTGGCGGCCGACCTCGCGCTGCACGCGGGCCTGGAGGGCGGCGGCGTGTTCCACCTCAAGGGCTCCACGCCCATCATGAGGTGCGCCCCCCCCCCCCGGGGGGGGG
>BDDC01001234.1:15768-30614 GCA_001662425.1 Chlamydomonas sphaeroides
TGCCAATGGCGCAGCCTGCTGCTGCCTACAGCAGCACTGCAGCCGTGCGCAGGCATGCGATGTGCAAGGACGCGTGCGGCCGCCCAGCTGCGCAATTCCCTGCCCTCCCTGCCCGCCTGCCTCCCGCGCCCCCAGGGCCAAGCGCGACATCATCTACACCGCGCTGCTGCGGCGCATGAGCCCCGAGCACCGCTTCGCCGCCTCCGCCAAGCTGGTGGCCGAGGTGCTGGGCGGCGTGGTGGACGGCCTGCTGCCGCTGCCCGAGGCGGACGAGGTTCTGGGGGATGCGCTGCGGCTGCTGGGCTGCAAGGACATGAAGGTGCGAGGCCCGCCCCACTGGGCTGCTGGGCAAGCGTATGGGGGCAGGCACACTGTGTCGGCATGGGGTTGTTGCTGCAATATGTGGAGGTTGCGGCACAGATAGCACGCTTGCGCAGCGGATGAGCATGATGCCCGTGCTGAGCTGAGTGCGTTACACTGCCGGCTGGTGCACCGGCAGGTGGCCGCCAACCGCTTCGGTGCGGGCGCTGGCGAGGACGACGGCACAATGGAGTTGAGCGGCACGCAGGAGGAGACCGCCAAGGCCCGCGGCAAGCTGGTGAGCGCACAGGGCGCGGCGTAGCAGCGAGGCTAAATGGCGCTCGGGTTAGCTATGAGCAGCCCTGCTGAACGTCTGACGGCACATGAGCTTGCCAAGCTGCCCCTAAAGCCTACCGACCCCTGACCTGACCAGCCCCCGCTCCCGCCTGTTCACCTCCAGGTGGGCGCCATGATGCGCAAGCACCTGACGGAGAGCGTGGTGCCCCTCATGGTGGAGCTGCGCTACATGCTGCAGGCGAGGAGAGGGAGGCTGGGGGAACCTGGGACAGAGTGGGACGTGAAAGTGCCTACCCCCGACACCTGCCGGTAGCGAAGCACCACGATATTGGCCATGCTCCATCTGCAGTTCCCATGCTCGCCTGCTGATGTGCTGTTTCCGGCCCACCCTGCAGGCCCAGAAGCACCCGCTGCTGGGCTCCCTCATGCTGTGCATGGCCAACCTGCTGCGCGACTACAAGTCCGAGATCGAGGACATCCTCGTTGGCGACAAGCAGGTGGGCGGGGCCTCCGGTTACAGCCACGTAGGTACCCCTCACAGCAGGGTCCAGTCCGCTGTTGCCACAGCTTCACTGCATGGCGCACACGCGTGACCCGCACTGACCCGTTCCCTCCGCCCTGCCGTCGTGCCCCGCCTGCCCCGGAACTCCCGTCACATGCTCCCACTCTCAGCTGGCCCGTGAGATCATGCACGACCTCAAGCACTACGAGGCCCTGGCCAAGCAGCAACAGCAGCAGCACGAGGCCGCAATGGTGTCCGCGCTGGCGGGGCCCAGCGGGGGCGGCCAGCAGCAGCAGCCGACCGGCAGCCGCGGCGCGGCGGCGGGCGTGGCAGCGGCGGGCGCAGCGGCGGACCTCATGCCGCCGCCGCCGGCACCGGGCGACCGCCGCCGCCGGCAGACGGCCGTGCTGTCGGGTAAGGTCGACCCATGCGTTCGCAATCGTGCTTGCCTCGTCCAAACCCCTGCCGGCCCCTCCCTGCTGCCGCTCCCTCAGGCGTGGAGCCGGGCCGCACGCCCACAGCCGCCGAGGTGCTGATCACGGCCACCGCCATGAAGCGCCGCGCCGACCGGCCGCCGCTGACCCGGCAGCACACGCCGCATGGCGCCACGCCGGGCGCCTGGCCGGCGCCGGGCCCGGACGCCGCGGCGGCCGGCGCCAAGACCCCTGCCCCGGTCCTGCCTGGCGCGGGTAGGCCATGCCCTCGGGGCCCTGGGATTGCACGCCAGCGTAGGCTGCGGCGGTCCATCCGTCCGCGTGCTTCTACAGTCACTCACTCGCCGCTACCCTGCTTGTTCCTTCCCACCCGCACAGGCGCCGCAGCCGCCATGCGCACGCCCGGCACCGGCTTGCTGGGCACCGCCCAGCGTGCTGGCCTTGTCGCTGCCATGCCCTCGCCCGCACCGCTATCCGCCCGGGCGCGCCGGCCGCAGGGCGCCGCGGCCGCCATGGCGTCGCCGGCGCCCGTGGGCGCCGCCAGGGCGCGCGCTGGGGCGGCGGGCGGTGGACCGGGCCCATCCGCAGCCGCGGCTCAGGCTGCAGACGGCGAGGAGGCCCGCTTCACGGTAGTGGTGCCCAGCCCCCTGGGCTTGGCGGAGCAGCACCAGCGCAGGCTGCGGCCGCTGGGCCCGCACAACGCCGACGTCGGCGGGGCCGGGCCGAGCGGCGATAAACAGCCGGGGCGCACGCCGCCGGCGGCGCTGGCAGCCGCGGTTCGCGCTGCCCAGCAGGCCGCCGCGGCGGCGGCGCCCGACGGTGACGCCGGGGAGCAGGAGGAGCTGCCGTTGCAACAGCAGCCGGAGGCGGCCGCGGGCGGCGGCAGGCCGCGCCGGGGCGGCGCCGCCAAGGCCGGAGGGGCGGGCGCTGGTCGTGTCAAGGCGGAGGCTGAGGGCGATGGCCACATGGGGCCGGTGCTGGGCGGGGGGGCGGCGGTGAAGCAGGAGCAGGGCGGGGAGGCACCGGCAAGGGGGGCCACGCGCGCCTCCAAGCGCCGCCACGGAGGTGCGTGATGCGGAGCCATTGCACTGGCAGCCCCGTCGCCTTGCGCGGAGGCGCATGGAAGTGGCGATTGGGTTGTGACGCAACTAGACAGAGGACCGCACTTGGCCCAGACTGCCATGCCCAGGGCCGGGTGCTGTATGGGCGCGCCGGAGCTATTGCGAGGGAGCGCGGGCCTTGTCGAACCATTACTATGTGAAGGGCGTAGGACCAAGACTCATACCACACATCGCGTACACTGCATGCCGTGCATGCCACCTCGCATGCCACGAACTGCTACCATGGGTGACGCGCCGCGTGTAATGCTTCCGCACATGTGCCTACGACGGACAAGATGAACGCGCCCGCCTGGCCTTCTGGTAAGCCGCCTGCAGCAGTACGCCAGTCACGTCGCACACGCGGGAGACTGACGCATCCCCACCAGGACCGTTATCCAACTCTCGTGGCACTATGGAGTAACACCGACTGAATGTACACGATTCGTTCCGCACCCTCAACTTGCCGCAGCGCTCACATCAGCCAATTGGATTCTTCACTCTCCCTCCAGCGCCAAGTGGCCGCTCGCTCTGCTGCCCCACACAGCAGCACAAACGCACGCAGGAGCCAGGAAGCAGTCCATGCCAATGGCATGGTCACAAGAAAGCTCACGCATGTCACAAGTAGCGGTACGTACGAATGTCCTCGCCCTCAGCCACACCACCACACCAGGCGACCCCCACAGCACCGCAGAGCCTCTCTACGGACCGCACCACAGAGCTGCCCCCACTGCCCTTCTCGCCGCTTGCCTTAGGCCCTCACCGCTCCCCTCACCACAGCAGCCGCACTGCGTGGCGCGGAAAGCCCAGCCCCCACACGCGCACTGCCCAGCCCGCGGGCCCGTAGACCAGCACCCGCAGCTCCCTGTGGTAGCTGGCCCGGAACCAGGGCCGGAAGAACAGCACGCTGCTAGAGGCCATGAGGGCCAGGAATGAGGCGACCCGCAGGGGCCGGGGCACGGCGCAGGCCACCCGGCGCAGCAGACGCGGCGACGCGGCCTCGGCTGCTCGTTGCGCCAGCAGCAGCAGGCCGTGGCCTAGGAAGAAGGCGGCCTGCTCGCCTGCGGGCGGTTGCAGGAGAGGAGCGTGCGGGGAATTCGTGAGTTTGGATGTCAGCGCACCTCAGGGGACCAGGGGTCTGCACGTGCCGGCAGCACCATGCACATACTCGACCCGGGGCCCCGAGGAGCTCTACCGCACCTGAGGGCCGGCCAAAGTTGATCCACAGCAGCGACTCGTGGAAGAGAGCCGAGAAGGCAAACACCGCCAGCGTGGGGACCGCCAACAGCAGCGTGCGCTGGTGCCGCAGCAGCCAGCCAGCAAGGCGGCGCCGAAGCCCGACCGCCGGGGCCGCAGTGCGAGGGCCGCTGGTGTCGACGAGGACTTGCCTTGCACCAGCGCAAGAGGCCGTGCGGCGCCGCGGCTTGGGCGGGGCACCGCGCTGGCCATACCCTTTGCCAGGACTTCGCCTAGCCCGCCGGCGTGCTGCTTGGCCGCTGTGGGCAAGGCCCGCCGCTGGGCGCGAGCCCGCTGTGGAAGCGATCGCTGGGTCGGCCAGTGGCCCGCGGCTGGACACATGCTGGGGGCCGCAGCCGCCCGCTACAGCGGCGATGGCCCAACGCAGCGCACGCCGCGTTGGCGCAAACACTAGCCGCGCCCACCACCAACGGAAGGCCTGGTGCCACCTGCGGGTCGAGCAGTCGAGTGCGGACTTCAAACCACGCGACCGCAAGGGGCCCTGCTCTCCCGGCCCCCTTCTCCCCCCGCGGCGCACCCACCTCTCGTTCCAAAACTCTACTGGGCTGGCGGACCGCTCCGGCGACTTGAAGAGCGGCTCCCACCGCGGCGCCCGCACCCCCGCCGCCAGCGCAAAGCTCAGCACCCACAGCATCTGTCGGCGGGCGGGGCATATGGGGCACCATGGGGTGGCGGGCAGAGCTTGGGCTGGCGCGGAGGAGTAGCATCCTCATCCTCAGCAGCAGGGCCGCCCCACGCGCCGGCGCGTCCTCTCCTCTTCCCGTGGTCTCGCCGCGGTTCCCACCCACCTCCATGGAGTGGAAGAAGTAGCGCAGGTGGAAGAGCAGCGCGGTGGCGAAGACGGCGCTCAGCCAGGCCTGCGCCGCGCGCGAGGGGGCCGCCGGGAAGCAGCGCGCTGGGCGGGGTGAGGGGCTCCTGGCTGGGCATGGCCGCAGACACGGGGCCGGGCATGGCCTCACGGGCTCACCTGCACGGCAAAGGGCGCGGCTAGCACCGCCTCTGCGCGCCTGCGATGGCAAGGCAGGTTGCGCGTCGGGCCCTTGCCTTCGGCGTGCCTCCTCCCTCCTCGCGCAAAGCGGCCACGGCCGCCTGCCACAGGCCTCGGCCCCTGCGCCCTCTGCCGCTACCCCTGCGCCCCGCCCGGCGCCCACCGGTGCATCAGGTACGCGTTGCAGCCCTCGCATGCGGTGTAGGTCCACAGAAAGTCCGCCAGCGGCCCCCACACCACCGCCGCAGCCAGCCGCAGCCGGCATGCCAAGCCAGCGCCAGCGGGCTTCGCCAGTGCGACCCCGCCAGCAGCCCTAGCGGCTGCTGCAGCTGCGCCCTGTTCGCTGCCGCTGGCGTCCCCGCCGCCCAGGCTGCTGTTGCCACTGCTTCTGCTGCTGCCGCTGAGCTGCGCCCCCGGCTTCGCCCCCGCCCTGGGCGAGCCCTCAACGCCGCTGTCGGCGCCAATGCCGGCTGCTGCGCAGCCCGCGGCTGCTGTCAGGCGCAGCAGAGAGCGGCCCCGCCCGCGCTGCGCCTCCTGGCCCTGGCGCGCCGCACCCTGGCCTGTCACCTCAGCAGCAGGCTCTCCGCCTGCGGATGGTACTGCCACCGGCTCAGACACCAGCGAGAGCTTCTGACGCCCCGCCTCCTGCGCCGCCACCTCCGGGCCCCGAAAGGGCTGCGGCAGGTCCAGCTGCGGGGGCCGCAGCACCAGCACATCCAGCAGCAGGAAGCGCCAGAAGGGCAGCAGGCGCTCGCCGCGGCGCAGCAGCGCCAGGTCCGCGACCTGGGCCGCGGTGGGGCAGAGGGTCTTGTGCGACAGGCGGTGTGCCGCAGTGCATGCGAGCGCAGCAAGCCCCAAGGCGGCAAGCAGCGCGGCTGCAGCTGCGGGCCCCACCACCAAGGGCGCCGCCAGAACACACGCGCCGCCAGCGCGCCGCCGGCCCACCTTCCATGCAAACAGCTGCACCAGCATGACCGACAGCTCCCGGATCCAGTAGGGCCGCCTGCGAGGGCATGGGCAGGCAGGTCGCCCTGGAGCTGTGGCTGGGGGCAGGGGCCCGTCACGCTGCGACTCCGCAGTTGCTAGACGAGGGTCTCGGTTTGGCGCATGCCCTGCGCTTGCAGCAGGCAGGCCCTGCCGCGGAAAGGCTGCCCCCGCTGGCCCCGAGGCCCCCCCATGCTTGCCATGGGTGCAGGTAGCGCACGCTGAACGCGTAGGCCACCAGGAGCACAAGGCCTAGAGCCGCCCGTGTCGCGAGGGACCGCAGCGGGTGCAGCAACTGGTGCACCGCTAGCCAGTAGAGAATGCACATCCCAATGCCCGTGGCGAAGCACCTCAGGGTCAGAGCAGTCGGATAGTCGAGGATTGAGCGCCCATGCCAATCGGTCGGCCCGGCGCTGAGCTCGAGGCCAACCGTAAGCGCCTGAAGCTGCCACAGCATGACATGTGTTTGTTATGTGGGGTCGCGCTTCGTTGTTTTAGCTTTTGCTGTGCATCGGCCGGTTTTTTCATCGGCCGTCGCGGTGCCCGAGGCAAACGGTATGCACTGTATTGCCCACTGCCTGCAATTGCTTATGGACGCGCTGACCGTGTGCAGCGAGTGTTACCTGTCTGAAATGAGGCACATACAAAATGCGAGTCCATAAGTATTCACAGCTGACGCGCTTGGCTTGGGGCATTACATCGCACGCACGGTGAGCTGCGCGGGCAGTTAAACAAGCAACGCGCACGTCAGCACCGGCTGTCGATGTCTGCCCAATAATGAATGCCGTCGGCGCAGGCCGTCCTGCGCTCTGCCCGCACGGCGCGCTACAAGCGCCGCCGGTGAAGACAGCGGTGACGCCATGCCACCGGCTTCCTCCCGCCGAGGCAGCAAGAAGGCGGACGCCGCCCAGGCAACGCTCGCGCAGTCCTGGGCCCGCGCAGCCAAGCCCGCGGCTGCAGCTGCCACTGGCAACACGGCCCTCGCACCCGCAGTCCCTCCTTCCGCTGCATCCCCCTCTGTGGACGATGTGCAGGCGAGCGACCGCGGCGCCGACCAGGGCCGCCAGCCCGGCGCCTGGGGCTCGCTGCGCAGCCCCGGCTCCCTAAACGCGGCCGCCAACCCGGCCCCGCCCTCCCCTGGCGGTGCCTCCGGCAGCAACGGCAGCCGCAGCAGCGAACCCTCCGTCATCGTCATAAGCGACTCGGAGCCCAGCGCCTCCTCGGGCTACGCCTCTGCTAACGAGGAAGCATCACCGTCGACATCACAGCGCGTGGCCGCGCCTGCCTCCGTGTACGGCACCGCTCCACGCAGCCGATGGGCCCCGATCGCAGGCGCGACCCTGCCTCTCTCTACCGCCAGCGGCGCCCGGTCGCTGCCGCCGCCGCCAGGCTCTGGGCCGCCAGGCGCCGACGACAGCGGCCCGGGCCCCAGTGGGTCCGCCGCGGCGGCGGCCCAGGGGCCGGATGCTCTGACGGCAGGCATGGCTCATCTAAGCCTGGGTGGTGGCGGCGCGCAGCGGGCAGCGGGCCGCAAGGTGCTGCCGAGTGTGTCTGGCCGTGACGACGCAACCGCGGCGGCGGGCTTGCCAGTTCGGCGGGCCAGCCGGGCCAAGGCGGCGCAGCAGCCACCGGCGGCAGGCGCTGACGAAGGGGGCGAGGCGGAGGCCGGCGCGGCGCCACAGGCCGCCGCCAAGGGCCGTGGCCGCGGCCGGACAGCGCGGGGGACAGCAAAGGCCGATGCGCCCCGCTGCGGCAACGCGCTGGGCGGTGGCGACCGGCTGCTGTGGACCGAGCTGACGGCGGAGGAGCGACAGGCTGCGGCTGACAAAGAAGCCACAATCCGGTGGGCTGCCTGGGGTAGCCAGAGCGCCCGCGACATTGCCGCGGGTTGCCGCACCCTGTGCCGTTAGGGCGTGGGTCCGGAGGTGACCGACCCCTGCGCAGGCCGGTCCGCTCGCCTGCTCGCCGCGAGGCGTTGACGTCAGCTGCGCTCCCCTGGTCGCCCCTGTCCCGTGTGCGTGATTGGGCTTAGTTGGGAGCCGCTGCCCGCCGAGGAGCCGTCGCAGCGGGTCGACGACGCCGGCGGCGCCGGCACCGCTCCCCGCGGCGCGATCTACCACCTCTTCTCGATTGACATCGAGACCGTCGACACCATGCGGTGCGGCGTGGGCAGCTCTGGGTGCGAGTGATCCCTCCCGGCCCCGCTTCCCCAGCAGATGTGGGACCGCTTGGCAGATGGCAGGGAAGGGACGAGCCTCGCACTAGTTGGAGCGGAGCACAGGGCTCTCAGCAGAAGCCATGCGCACTGCCTGCCGCAGCGCCGCGTCTGCGGCGCTTGCTCCTGTTCGCCAGTCGTGGTCGCTCCGTCCTGCCATGTTGCCCGCAGCAAGGGCAGGGGCGTCTTTCCGCGGCCAGACCAGTGCCTGCTGCTGGAGCTGGCGGCCGTGGACATGGGCCCCATGCCGTCGCTGCAGGAGAGGCCCGGCCGCTGGGGCGGTGCGGCGGCAGCCGCCGCCCCTCAGCGGCCTCCCTTCAGCACGCTGGTAAACCCGGGGCGCTCCTTCAAGGACCACAAGACGGCCGAACACTGTGGTGAGACCGCACAGGCGACTGGGGCGGGCACCGCAGCGGCAGGCCTGAGGCAGCGGCCGCCTCGTGTTGCGGCAGCCGCAACAGCCGCAACAGCCGAGGCCGTGGTGGCGGCGCGCCCAGCCGGGCGGTGCTGCAGGCTGTGGGTCTTTGAGGGGGTGGTGCGATGGCCGCCAACGCTCGCCTGCCGCCCACGCAGGCATCACGTACGGCGAAGTCTCAGCTCCCGGCGTGCCGTACACCGGCGAGGCGCTGCGCCGGTTCAAGGCCTACATCGAGGAGGGCTGCGCCGCCACCGCCGCCGCTGCGGCCGCCGCGGCCTCGTCCTCCTCCTCTTCCTCTGCCTCCCCCGCCGTGCCGGTGGTGCCGGTGCTGATGGCGCACAACGGCACCCGCTTCGACCTGCCGGTGCTGTGGTGCGAGTGCAAGCGCGCCGGCGTGTCGTGGCCGCAGGACTGGTGGTGAGAAGGCGGTGGGGTCGCAACGACCGCAGCGCGCTGGGGCAAAGACAGAGAGAGGCCAGGTTGCGGCCGCAGGGATCGGGCCGCGGGACCGCCACTCGAGTGACAGCTGGGGGCTGCTCGCCTGCCCGCCGAGGTTGAGGCTAAGGCTACGATATACCAGCAGAAGAAGGAGCGGGAGCGGGGCGGTGGACGGCGGCGGGGCATGATGGGTTGGCCCTGCTCCTCCCTGCCCCTCCCTGCCCCTGTCCTCCTGCTGCTCCTCGCGCCAGGTACCTGGACACGCTGCAGCTGGCTCAGGTGCTGTGGACCAGGGCGCAGCGGCCCGCCAAGGCCCCCGTGGCGGCGGAGGGCGAGGACGACGGGGCCGAGGCCGAGGCAGCGGCTGAGGCGGAGGAGGGCGACGCGGACGAGGGCGAGGGTGAGGCGGGCCCGGGGTGGCGAGGGCCAAGGGTGGCCACGACCTCAAGGATAACGGGGGCGAAGGGCCCAAGCAGCTTCTGCTTAAGCGCTTGCTCTCGCCCCGGGCTGCCCCATGTAACAGCCATAGCGTGTGTCCTGGCCTTCTGCCTCACACACCCGGCCTGTGGATGGCCCTCTGCCCCGCTGTTGCCGCGCAGCCCCGCCCCAGGCCGGTCCCCGGTCGCGCAGCGCCGCCCGCGTGGAGACCTCTGTCGCCATGGCGGCGCTGCGGCTGTGGGCGGGCGTCACCAGCGACGGCCAGGCGCACAGGTGCGGCGCCAGGCAGGCAGGCAGGCTGGCTGGCTGGCAGCCAGGCAGGCAGGCAGGCCGCCAGGGCCGTGCATGCCCCGCGCCCTGCGTGCCCTGCCCGCCTCCCGCCGGCCCTCACAAGGCCAGCCCCCTGCCTGCCACCGCAACCGTGCCGTTCCCTCCCAGCCCGCCCCACCCTTCAACCCCAATCGTCCCTCAGGGCGCTGGTGGACGCCGCCGACCTGGCCGCGGTGTGGGCCCGCTTGCACGCCACCTTCGGGCGGCCCTCCATCCGCCACCTGGCGCTGCTGCCCGCCAGCGCACGCAGCGAGCGCGCCGTCGCGGGTGGGGCCTCCCTGCGTGGCGCCATCGCAGCGCCTGCCTGCACTGCGCGGCGCAGGGCGCCCGGCCCCCTGCCCGCCGCCGCGCAGCGTTTCGCCAAGCGAGGCCGAGCTGACGGCTCAGCTCGCACCCGTGCTCAGCCGCCAGCTCCCGCTCCCACTCCCGCTTTGAATCCCTAGCCCTGCACCCGCGGCCGCCGCCTCTCCCCGCCCCGCCCCCAAGGCCCGCTGCACGGCCTGGCGCTGGTGAGCGAGGCCACCCGCGAGGACGCGCTCACGGCCCACATGCAGGCCGCAGCGGAGCGCCGCCTGCTGCCGGAGCGCCGCGGAGCGCCCCGCGACGACGCGCAGCCCACGCAGCCGCCGGGCGGGGCGCCCAGCGCGCCGCCGCTGGTGGTGACTGTGTCGCAGCTCATCCGGCTGGGCGAGTGCGGCCAGGTGCACATCGCGCGGCGGCAGGGCTGGTCGCCCGAGTTTCAGATGTTTGACATCAAGCGGGTCGCGCCCGCGGAGCCGCAGCCCGCGGGGGCCGGGGGCGGCGGCGGGCCATCGCAGTCGCAGGCTCAGCCCCAGGAGCCTCAGCTGCTGCCGCTGGTGGTGCTGCTCAAGGGCCTCAAACTGCGCTTCATGAGCGGCGCGCAGTAAGCCAGCCGGGGGAGGGGTGGGCCCGGGCGCAAGCGGCCGTGGGCGGTCAGGGCCGCGGACTGCTTGGGTAGCGGCCGGGCAGCGGAAGGGGCCGCACCGATGCAAGGCCTTTGCCGCGCGGCGCCTGGGCGCGTGGGCAGTTTGTTGGATTACCCCTCGCAGCCGCTGCCGCCGCCAATGCCGCTTCGCTCCCCACACCCCACACCCGCCGGCCCGCTGCCGCAGGTTCGCATACGACGGCGCCCACAAGCCCAAGTGGGACCTCAAGCTGGTCAGCGGCGCGCAGCCGGGCGCCGCCAAGCCCAAGCCCAAGCCCAAGTCGCCGCGCGCCGCCGCCGCCAAGGGCGGCCGGCGCGGCGCCAGGGGCGCCGCCGAGGCCGGCGACGACGCGGCTACCCTCGCTGCGGCTGCCGCGGCTGCTGGCCCCGCGGCTGCGGTGGAGGACATGGATGACGTGGCCAAGCTGGTGCGGCTGCTGGACAACATCGTCGCGCACGTGAGGCAGGGGCGGGCGGGGTGGAGAGGGCCGGGAGGGGCTCGCGCAGGAGGGGAGGCGCATGTCTGGAGGGCGCGAGGAGCCGGGCAGCTGCGGGGGCAGAGCGGGGGGACGGGGCCGTCGGGCTTCCGGCCGACGGCGACGGCGCCGCGCGGGGGGCTGCCGGTGCACCGGCTGGGGGTGCGTGCCCGCGGCTGCCCCGGCGCCACCCTGGCGCCGCCCTCTCTTGCCGCCGGCCCCTGCTGCCCAGACCGCTAGGATGGCCAGGGGCCCGGAGGCCGCCGCGCAGTTGAAGCACTACTCGTGCGGCAGCGCTGACCCCGCCAGCCGCGGCAAGACGGTGCGTTGGGGAGGGACGGGGCGGGGCATGGGGTGGGTGGGAGGCGGGTGCGGGGCGCTCCACCTGGGCCGCCGGTGGGGGAGGAGACTGGGACTTGTATCCCGCCGCCAGTGCCCGTGCCGGCACGCCTCGGCGGCACCCCGTCCGCACGCTGCGCAACGCCCCCGCCGGCGCTCCACCTAGTGGCACACACCTTGGACTCAGCCTCGCAAGTGGACCTCTTGCGCCTTCTCGCTGCCCGCTCCATGCCGACCACCCACCCACTCCACAATCACTCCCCACGCAACCACACAACCACACTCACCGCCACACACCCCGCCCACCCCTCCTCCCCACTACGCCCAGGTGCTCAAGGTGCAGCTGGACGCACGGGTGGAGCGGGGCCCCGGGCCCCACGGCCCAGCGCCGCCGACGGGGGCCGCCAGGGCGGAGGCGGGCGGAGGCGGCTGCCGCGTGCCGCTGCGCTGGGAAGCGCTCACTGGGCTGGCCGCCTACGATCCCAAGACCGCCTCCTACCGGGACCTTGCCTGGCCGCCGCTGGAGCCCTGGCTGCCGCACCCCGCCTCGCCTGGCGGCGCCGGCGCGACGCAGGGCGCGGGGGGCGCGCCGCTCAGCCCCGGTGCTGTTGGCGGCGGCGGCGAGGGCGAGGCGGCGCTGGCCCGGGCGCTGGAGGAGCTCAAGCAGGACAACCTGGCGCGCGTGCGGGCGGTGCTGCCGGTGCGAGGGTGTCGGGGCTTGTGAGGGCCCTGGTGACGGGGGGCTGCACCGGGGCAGTAGCGACCTGGTGTGCAACGTCCGCGCGCAAGCCCGGTGGATCCACAGCTGTCAGCATCCATGTTGGTCGGCGCACGCATGGGGCCAGAGGGGTGGTGGCGGCGGCAGCAGCGTCCTGGTGCACCGGGCCCCCAGACAGGCGGGCTTACTGCTCTCGTAGGGCAGGGCTGTGGGGCCCACGGCCCTCCTGCTCTGCTCCGGCGCTGCCGCTGCCCCGCCCCACCCGGCGAGCTCTCCCCTCTGTCTGCCGCTGGCCGCCGCCCGGCCGCAGGACGTGGCCTCCTCCGACGTGCTGGATGTGGCTGTGCTGCCCGAGTTTGTGTGGTGCGCTTTCGGGGAAGCGGGGGGAGGGTGTGTGCGGTGTTGGTATGGTGAGCGCGCTGGCGGCCGCTGGCGCCAGGGGCTGGCGCGTTGGCTGCGAGGGCGCTGACCCGCACCATCCGCCTGCCTCCCGGCGCCCCTGCAGCGACTGCTTCTTGGGCTCCGTCGTGCGCCCGCCCTTGCTAGCACGCACTCGGGGCCATTGCTGCCGGGTCGCATGCTGTGACAATCCCTCCTTGCCTCCTAGCTCCCCTCCCCGCACTGAGCCGCCTCGCTCCGCACCGTTGCTGTCCCCGCTCCTACCCCAGGGTGAGCAGCAGTGGCTACGGGGTCAAGCTCAAGGCGGTGCACATTGTGCGCCGCAACGGGCGGCGCTAGCACGGCGCCGGGGCCTCAGGGGTAGGGGCCACGGTGGGCGCCGCCCAGCGACCCCCGCTCTCTTTGGGCCGCTGCTTGCAAGGGACGGCGGCGCGCAGCCATGCAGCCATGCTTGGGCAGCGGCCAGGGAGTGCGAGCATGCGCGGCTGAGCAGGACGGCCGCGGCGCCGGCCCATTCGCGGTGTGGCTGCCGGCGCACGGCAGTGGCGCGTTGGGAGCGAGACGCTGGCAGCGGTCTGGGGCGTTGGCACCGGCTGTTGCGGTGGATGCTGCCCAGCTGTCCCCCGCTGCGCTAGGCAGTGAGCTCGGTCCTGATGGTTTGGGGCTGGGCGGCAGGTTGCAGGCTTGTTGCCGCAACGCCGTGGGGTGCTGCGCAGCATCGTCGATGGCGGGTTGTGGTGCGTATCTGCATACGGGCTGCCCAGGGCCAGGAGGGCACCGCCGATTTTGGCGGGGTGGAACCATCCTTACAAGACTTCGAGTTGCAGGCGACTGGAAGTGCAAGCTTGTCGGTGGCGGTCGCCGGGACAGGAACGGGTTGCCGACATTTGAGCAATTACAGAGGGGAGCTTGCTTCCGCACCTGAGGTCGCTCAGAAGCGCACACGACACCACGACCAACCGCATATGCCTTGCATTCCCCTAGCAAGCCCACATGCACGGCCGCGGTGCACAGCATGGCGAGTTTGGCCAGCCCGTCGTGGCGGCACCGGCCCCGTCGACGCCGCTGGCACATCCCTCGCCCCTCACGCCCCCACAAGTTCCCATCAGCGTCCGCTTCCGCGACATGCCCCTTGACAACGCGCGCCCTCTTGCCGCCTCCGACACTGTCGCCCACGCGCATCGATCTCGGCGACTGGCGGTGCCGCGCTAGGTCATCGGCTCGTCCTCCTCTGGGACGCCTCGAAGGTACATTACGTTGTTGCATCGAATGAGCACCTCGCCGAGTTGCCCGGTGAACTGGCCGTCAATGTACTCCTCCGTGCTCGCGAGTTGCAGGTTCATGTAGGAGTCCGTCGACACAAGGTAACCCTTGTACTCCATGCCCCATTTGAGCTTGACGATGACCTGCTTGCCGGTGAGCTCTTGAAGGAATGGCTTGGGGTTCACCGGCACAAACGCCGCCATTGCTGCAGCCGCTGCCTAGCGCAACTTGGTGAGCTTCCTAGGCTTTAAAGCAAGGGGCTTGCTCGCGACTAAAGATTAGGTGAGAATTTGGCGGCCCTTACGCTGTGTAAGGTGTTGTGCTGTAGGCGGTAGCACGTATAAGCCAGGGAACGGAAGTCAGGCTATGCCTACTCGCGCTCTTCGTGTATCGGCACCCGCTTTCACCCGCGCACGCCCGTGCCTTTCCCCGGGTCCATGTGTCCGCGTCCGGCCAAACCGCAAGGGATGCGCAAGGAGACAGCGTATGCATGAGGGTGGCAGGTCAGTATGTTTGGCAGAACAAAGCAAGGCCAGGCGCAAGGCTGGCGACGGCGTATCTGACGATAGGATGCTTCCACGCTGGTTCTACAGAAAAAGTTAGGATGCGGACCAACAGTTGACACATACGGGGATCTATGCGCCAGCTTACAACTCCAGCCCTTCAGATGCCACAAGCACAGGTGGCGACCGCGGCCGTAACCTCTAATGCTTCTTGCCCGAAACGCCAAACTGTAAACCCGTGCCCAGACCCACTGGACGTGCTCTTTGTGCAGCGGGCCACAAGGCCGCCGAGGGCCCGTCAGCCATTCGGTGGCGTTCGCAAGGTGCGCATGGAGCTTGTGAGGCGCCTGTAACCTGGGGCTGGAGTCTGGCGGCGGATGCAGCGGGGCGGCGGGGCGCGGAGGGAAGCACCCGCGGCAAGCGGCCGAGCTCGCCTCTGGAGGAGGGCTGACATCGCGGTTCGGTCGCTGGTGGCTGGGCGTGGGAGCTCCGCCTAGGATAATT
>BDDC01001235.1:0-21735 GCA_001662425.1 Chlamydomonas sphaeroides
TCCCGGGCTGCCAGAACAGGCGGTTGTCTCAGGTACCCTACGCTGACTGCCACGCTGGTTCCACAGCGAACGCCTCGCCTCAGGGGCTACGGCTTGGATGCCGCTGCGCTACCAGGGGCGCGCACGGCCCGCGGCGAAGGGCGCTATGAAGAGTGAAGCGCGGTTGGGCTGGAGCAGCGAGCTGTCCGCAAGGCCAGAGCGCGGACATCCGCAGCTTGGGGTCACCATCCCAGCAGCCGCGCAGGGCACATGACCGCTGTCTCGGGTGTTAAGAGCCGCGGCCGCTCGTGTTGCCGGCCACGGACGTGGTTCTTGTCGCGTTGCTTTATCACTTCACGATCGGCCTCACCGCCGCATCATCAAAATGACAAGTTTGCGCGTAGGCACAGACGCGCGGGTTGCGTGCGCCTCCGGTTATCCATACGCGCGGTGCATGCTTGACTAGGACCCCATTGAGAAGACCCAGTACTAGGAGCAGGCCAGGAGGCCCATGCGGCCGTGCCTGGTAGCAGCACAGTGCACCCCGCCCCCCGTCAATGCATTATTCACCAGCCAGCCCCACATGCCCCTGCCACCCCGCTGGCCGCGCGTTGTTAACAACCGGTACCCTGTATGCGAGTCCTTCATGAGACAAGGCCAGCGGGCGGCGGGGCAGGCGAGCCGCCGCGGCACAACCGCAACGCCGCAGCAGCCGCTGCCCCGCACATCGGCGCCCGTCGGGGCCAAACCGTGCCCACGGCCTTGCCAGTGTGTGGCGCAAGCTGTTTGCCAAGGCGGCAGTCCGATGGATACTGGATAGCAAAGCACAACCCTCCCTGTGGCCTGGTGGCCTCGCTGGTCCGGCGGGGCCTCCGCCGCGCCGCCGACCGCCTTCCGTACCGCCCATATCGCCTGGGCTGCGCCGTGAAACGAGCGCGGCAGCAAGCGCCCTGCCACGAGTAGCTACCCCTGCATCACTTGATAACCTGCCGCGCGGCGGCCTTGCCGACCGACCCCTGGGTCCCCGCCGCCAGGATCAACGCGCCAGCCAGCCTTGAAAGCACCCGGTACCTTAGAATTTGACTACGAAGATTGCGACCCTCGTTATCAGCCTACGAAGCAAGCGACCCTCGTTGCCAGCGAAGCCAGTTGCGGCGATCGACCACAACTACGCCGAGCCAATGCGGAGCCGCTTTTGCGCCGTGCCGATTGGCGCCGTGCGCGCCAAGCGGCGGCAAACGCCGCACGTCCGCACGACCCGTGGCCAGGGCGCCACATCCGATGCGGCGCCGGCGGCCCAACGTCCGCGCGCCTGAAGCCCTTCGTGCTCCGCCCCAGCAACCCAAGCACACCCGTCCGTGCTTGAGCTTTGCAAGTCACATGACGGCAAGGCAAGACTGCGCGTCCTGCCCTGCCCAGCCCAACCCAAGCCACCCGCGAGCGCCCGCGCCGGCGGCCCCTGCTGCCGCAGGGGCGCCGAAGGCAGCGACGGCGCCGCGACCTCCCGCCGCCAGCCGCCGCGTTTGCGGCATGTCGGGCGTCCATTGACGATCCCTGCCGGTTGCGGCCGGGAGTCATGGCTACAGCTTGCCCCCTTTCCCCGCAAGCAGCTCTCCGGTGCCTCGCACGCCAGCCTCGCCGCCCGGAGAGGGCCGCTGTGCAAGATGCACGCGCACGGCCCTCCACCCACCACACCAAACCACCCAAAGCAGCACACACAGTTTGGAATCCCCAAAACGTCCCACGCATCGCCTGCTCCCCCGCCGCCCAACCGACATCCAGCCGCGGCCCCCGCCGCTGCCGGCGGCGCCAGCGGCAGCGCCTTTGCCGGGGCTGCCGCCCTGCGGCCCGCGCTTCGCCGACCCGGGGGCCGCAGCACCCATGTGTGGAAGCCATTGTCACGGCCGGTCGAGCCGTGTGGCCGCTACCTTGACCATCATCACAGAACAGACAGCACATCCTTGTGTGCTAGCATATGTGTCGAGCTGGGCATCAGTGCACCGCACTGGGTTGCGGCTTGCCAAGGGACGCGTGCGCGGCTGGACACCGGGTGACGGCGCCGTGCGGGCCGCCAGCATCGAGCCGAGCAAAGTAACATCGAGAGGATCGGCCGGCGTAGTGCTACGCGCCTTCCACGAGTGGGGTCCGCAACCACCGAGCCGCCGCTGCCGCCCGCGCCAGACTCGAACCTGCCTGCCACCCACCGTGGCCGCCCCGAGGCTTCTTGTCCTGCGGCACCAAAAGCCGTCGCCGTGGCCATGCTCCCTCGCCATGCCGGGCGCCGCACCTGGGCGCACGCGGCACTGGCTGCCCCGCCGTGTCGCGGCCCGCTGCCGCGTCAGGGCCCTCCATGTCCGTCATGCGGTGTCGGCCCTACGAGCGTGAGGGCCCAGCATGCCCCGCACTGCCCCCGACCCACGGGGCCAGGGCCCACCGCCTCGCGACAGCGCCTGGAGCGGGTCCGCTGGCGCAGGAGCGCCGCAGCGCGTGCGTAGCGGGCCCGCCTCGGGCGCCGGCGGCGCCGCCTCGGGCGCCGCGCGCCAAGCGGGCGCGCTCAGCGAAGCGCCCTTGCGCTACGGCCCGAGGCCGCCGCCGGTCCCAGGTCGCCCCCGCATACGTACACCGCGGCGCGGGCCAACCGCAGCGCCGCCGGGGTGCCTCGGCCTGCGTCAAGAGGAGACCCGCCCGGCCCCAGCGGCGGTGGCGAGCCTTCGGCGGCCCCCACCCGCCGCTGGCGCCGCCGGGGCGCCGCCGCCGCTGGCACCACCGTTGGCGCATTCGCCGCTGGCGCATTCGCCGCTGGCGCCGCCGCCTCAGGCGGGCGTGCACAGCGGGTCCGCCGCCCCCACGGGCGGCGGCGCCACGTACTTGGCGTACATGGCCTCCAGCGCCTGTAGCACCTCGCTGGTGGTGGGCCGCGCCGCGGGCTCCGCGGACCAGCACTGCACCGCCAGGGCCCAGTAGTCCTGGCGGCAGCGGGCGGGAGGTGCGGCGGGCGATCGAGGAGGGGTGCGACGCACCACGTGGGAGCGAGGCAGGATGGGGTGGGGTCGGCGGCGGGCGGGGCCCAGCGCGGGAAGCCGCACCGGTATGCGAACGAGTGCCCAAGCCCGCCCCGGCCCCTTGGCGCCTTCCCGTCGACGCACCTGCGGCACGCCGGCCGGGAACAGCGGCCGCAGCCCCTCGTGCACAACACGCGCCAGCAGCGCGCGGTGGCGGTCCTCGCGCTTGGCGATGTGCGCCAGCAGCGCGCGGTAGGGCTGCTGCCCGGTGTAAAGCTCCCTGGGGGTGGGGGCGAGAGGGAGGGAGGGAGGGAGGGAGGGAGGGAGGGAGGGGAGGGCGGGGAGGGAGGCAGGGGAAGCGGAGGGGATGCGAGTTTGGTACGTGCCGGAGGTGCCTCCTGCATAGCCGCTGCCGTCTTGCCGCCCCGCCCCTTTCCGCATCCTGCCAGCCCGGTCCCCGCCCGCAGGCCGCTTCCCCCCATGAGCACGCCACAAACGCACACACGCTTCCCGCTCCATTCCCTCTCCATTCCCCTTCCGCCAAGGAGATCCGCTCACCACATGAGCACGCCGAACGCGTACATGTCGCTTGCGCTCGACACCTGGCGGTGCAGCACGCTCTCCGGCGCCACGTGCGTCACGGTGCCGCCCAGGTCGCCCACCACCTGGCCGTCCGCGGAGCGCAGCTCGGACAGCCCGAAGTCGGCGAGCTGGGGGCGGGCCGGGGGAGGCTGCTAATGCTAGGGTTCGTGTCAGGTGGCGCACGGCCTGGCTAGAGACGGGGTTGCCAAGGCGCGTGGCATTGAAGCGCGCAGGGGCAATGTGGACCTGGTATGGTGAGGGCGTGGGCCGGGCGGGCAGTGCCATCGCATGCCGCCTCTGCACCTTGGCTGTGAAGCCCCGCCTGTTGTTGGCCTCCTTTAGCAGCACGTTCTCGGGCTTGAGGTCGCAGTGCACGAAACCCTGGGGCCGCGGGAAACGGATGAGGGAGGATGCGGGCGGAGAGCGGGCGTTTCGACTTGGCGCGGCGTGGCTCGTCCCTCCTGCCCTCCTCACCCCGTCACAGCTCTGCCCCGCCCCCACATTCCCGCTCCCGGCCCCCCCCCCGCCACCGCCGCACCTGCGCGTGCAGGTACTGCAGCGCGCTGGCCACCTCGCTGAGGGTGGCCAGGATGAAGTCCATGTGCAGCGCCTCCGGGGACAGGGGCGCGGAGGCGCGGGCCGCCTCGGCGGCTGCGGGGAGGCGGGGAGGCAGGGTGCGGGAGGGCAGGGGGAACCGGGTTTGGATGCGTGGGGCTGATGCTACATGGAGCCAGCGAAGACGCCCGGCCCGAGGGCACGCCCACTGGATTCGTGGGGCAGTAAGGGAGGTGCATGTGCGAGGGTGTGGCCGTGGCCCTGTCCTCGCCCTGGCAGCTGCCTGGCCCCGCGGCCCCGCCTTTTTGAGGCCCGTCTCGCCCCCTCGTGCTGCCGCATGTCCGCCAGAGCCCCGGCCCTTCCTGCTCTACCTTATGAGCCCCTCTTGCCACCCGCCCTTTACGCCCGCCCCTCGCCCCCTTGCCCACTACCCGCTCACGAGTCCATCTTCCCGCTCGCACCCCCTTCCCCCCACCCCCTTCCCCGCACCCACGCACCCTTGTCCGGCTGCGTGCGGTCCTTGAAGAACATGCGGCTGTCAATGTACTTATGGAGGCCGCCCAGGTTGCAGTACTCCATGAGGATGGCCTGGCGGGGGAAGGAAGGAGGGAGGGAGGGAGGGAGGCCAGGCGAGAAACGTGTGTTCAATCCGAAGGTGAAGTTACACGGCCCGCGCAGCACGCCCTGCGCGTGTTGGTGACGTGTTGGTCGTGCGTAGCAAGCAAGCATGCCGGGATGCGTTAATGCCCGCCAGTGCAGGGGACCGCCGTGTGCGTTTGGGTGCCTGTGCGTGCGGCTGTCAGTTCACGTGTGAACGCCGCCCACGCGTCCCGGTTGCAGTAGCCCGCGTCAGAATGGCCCCGGCTACACCCAACATGGTCCGCGCGGAGCCCCCTGCCCTGCCCCTGACCCGTGTCCCCATCCCGCCAACCCCCGCGCCGCCGCCAGCCTCACGTGCACTTTGGGCGTGATGGGTTTGCTGGGCTTGAGCAGCGCCGCCGCGCTGGTGCCGCTGACGCTGCTGCCCACGCTGGTGCGGCCCAGCGTAGGCGCCGCCGCGGCCGCCGACCCGTACTGCGACGTGCTGCCGCCGCCAGCACCGCCGCCCTGGCTGCTGGGGCCTCCGGCGGCGATGGTGGCCGCCGCCGCCGCCACGGCGCCGCCGCCGCCGCTGGTCCCCGGCGCTGGCGCGCTGCCCTTGCTGGGCAGCGTCCCGCTGACGCCGTCGCCCGCATTGCTGGGCCGCGGGCCGCCCGGCGGCGTGCCGGGCGCGGGGCCGGCGCCGCCGCCTGTGCTGGCGCAGGCAGCGGCGGCGGCGGCGGCAGCGGCCTGCGCCTCCAGAGCGGCGGAGGGCACAAAGCGCAGCACGCGTGTGGACGTCTTCTGCAGGTGCACGTCGGTGAGGATGGCGTGGACCTGGGGGGACGGGGAAGGGCGGGAGGGCGGGGGAGGGAGGAGACACGGTCAGCTCCCTGCCTGCGCCGGGGCCGTGGTACTGCAGCGGCCCGCCGTGGCCCCCTCCACCTGGCCTCCGTGCCGGTCCTGGTCAGCTCCCTGCCACACACACACACACCTAACACTACCTAACACTGGAACACACCTGTCACGAGCCCCGGGCTCCCTCCCCCGCGCCGTTCCCTGCCCTGCCCGCTCCCGTCCCACCGTGACGATGGAAGGGTGGCTGAGGCTCTTGTTGACCGCCAGCTCCCAGGCCGTCTTGAGGCTCCTGCTGCCGCTCGTGTCCTTGATGATCTTGACCGCCACCACGATGTTGCGCCAGCGCCCCACGTACACGGCGCCGAAGGCGCCCTCGCCCGCCTTGGACAGGATGCGGATCTCGTGGATGGAGCCTGAGGGGGAAGAGGAGGAGATGGGGGCCGGCGTGGGGGGGAGAGGGAGAGGCGAGGGAGCGTCAACGAGGCTCAACTTGCGATAGTAGGGGAGGTGCAGCGGGCGGGTTGGCCGGCGGCTTGCAGCGGAGAGGCAGGGCGCTGGCTGGCTTGGGATGAGTGCACACCGTCGGGGCGCTGGGAGTGGACGGGGTGAGCGGGTGGCTGGCTGGGGCGTGGATTGCGGGGTAGCGCTGCCGCTGTGGAGGCCGGGGCCGCCACGGCGGCTTGCCTCTCCCTGCTGGCTGCGCTCACCCGAGCTCCTGTCGTCGTCGCCCTGCGGCGCCCTCTGCGCGATGGTGCTCTTGTACATGCGCATGAGGGCAGAGGTGGAGGGCGAGTGGCGCAGGACGTACCTGGGGGGAGGGAGCAGGCGGGGGAGGGGGGGAGGGGGAGTGGGGGAGGGAGGGGAGGTCAGGGCGAGGGCGCAGTAGGGCAGGGGGCGGCGGGAGGGCGCTGCAAGGGTTGGACGTCAGGGCGAGGGCGCAGCAGGGCAGGAAGCGAGGCAACCCCTTGACCCGACCCATACGGGTGGCCCCTTCGCCCAACGGCCCTCGCCTGCCGCCCCTTTCCACGCCTGCCTCCCATCCCCAGACCGACCCGGGCACGAACCCGATTCCCTCCCCTGCCCGCCCCCCTCCCGCCGCTCACTTGACGGGTATGTCGGGCACCGAGGTGGTCCCCCGGTGGCCCTCCGGCCCATTGCCCTCGATCAGCGCGCCCTCGTTGTCTATGGAGCTGCGCCCCGCGATCTGCGGGCACAGGGGCAGGGGACAGGGGCCACGGCGCAGCGCAGGTGACAATGGGCTAAGGCAGGCGTACGTGGGCAGGTGACAATCAGCAGGGGCAGTGGCAGTGGCAGTGGCAGTGGCAGTGGCAGGGGCAGGGGCAGGCCCGTGGTCCGTGGCCAGCTGGCGCCGGCGGCCATGCGGGCGGGCAGATGAAGCCTCCCCAAGCACACATCCTCTTGCCAATTGTGTCCCCTGGCACCTCTGACCACAGGCCCCGCTACCTCACCCCGGGGCCCGCGCCTTGCTGCCAGCCCCGTCCCCATGCCCAAATTCCGGTTCCCGCTCTCGTGCCCACTGCATCCCGGGGGCCACGCGGCCGCCTCATTGGCCGCCTCCTGGTCACGTCCCCTCCGCCCCTCCGTCCCCACGCCCCTCCGTCCCCACGTCCCCACGCCCCTCCATGCGCCAGCGCAAGACCGCGAAAGAGCCCCGGCGCTCACCGCCTCTTCGTTGGGCCCGGGCAGCCGGCCGGTCCGGCCCCGGCTCAGCGTGCTGCTCTGGCGGCTGCTGAGGTGCGTGAAGCTGCTCAGCGCGCCGGGCTGGCCGCCCCCGCCGCCGCCGCCAGCCGCGCCGCCGCCAGCGCCGCCGGCTCCGTACCCGCTGGTGTTGTACCCGCTGGCGCCGTACCCGCTCGCTGCGTACGCACTGGCTCCGTACGCGCTGATGCCTTGCGCGCTGGCGCCGTACGCGCTGACGCCCTGCGCGCTGGCGGCGTACCCGCTGGCTCCGTACTGGCTTGGGCCCGCCGCGCCCTTGCTGTACGCGCTGTCCGCCAGTACGGCACCGCCGGCGGCGGCCGAGGCCATGACGGCCAGGGGCCCGATGGCGGTGCTGCTGGCCGAGGCGGATATGGAGGCGGCGGCGGCGGCCACGGTGGCGGGGTGGCCCGCCTGGTGTACGGCGGTGGCGCGGGTGACGGCGTGGATGATGGGGGAGGCGCAGGTGGCTGCGGTGCGCATGAGCACGTCCGAGTTGACCCTGCGGGGTGGAGGGGTGGAGGGGTGCATGGCGGGAGCGGAGGTGCGGCAGGTGAGGAAGGGTTAGGGCTAGGGTTAGGGTGTGCTGTGCAGCGAGCGGTGGCGGTGTCGGGGGGTCGGGCCGCGGCTGGCGGGGTGCGGTTGCAGCGGAGAGCGAGGTCCTCGTTGGGGACGGGCGGTAGGGGTGTTGACCCCCAGCCAGGCAGCGACCGGCGGAACGGAGGACTGCGTCGCCTTTTCTTTCACTCGGCCACCCGGCCCCACCTGCAGCTGGACAGCCACAGCACCGCGCCCAGCTTGCGGCCGTCCTGCACCAGCGGCGCCGCCAGCACCCAGCACGGCGTCAGCACCAAGGCTGAGTCGAAGAAGATGTCCTTCCACGGCTCCCCGTACAGCTTGAGCGCCTGCGTCCGGCGGCCGACGGGGCAAAGAGCGGGACGCCAACCGATCCCCAACAATCAGCGCGAGCCATGGCTCATGGGTGGGCCCGCCGTATCCCGCGCTGCCCTCCGCCACGGCCCGCAACCTCACCCCCCACCCCGCAGCCCTTCTCCCCGCACCCCCGCAGCGCACCTGCATAACGTCCGCCACAAACAGCAGCCGCTGCCGGCCCGTGAGGCAGCGCTTGGTGAGCGTGTTGTCCAAGCTCATGTGGGTGCCCACCAGCCCCACGTGCCCCTCCTCCACCAGCGGGCCTCCGCCGTGGCCGCTCCGCTGCGGCGTTGGCGGCGGCCGCAGGGCGGCATGGGCGGGGCAGGGTGGGCAGCAGGGCAAGGTGACCAAGAGGGGACGCACGCGCACAGACACGGCCAGACAGCCCGATTCGTGGGGGCGGCCCCCCACCGCAGAACCCGTAAATGTCGTGCACCTCCACTGGCACATGCGCCTCCCTGCAGACAGACACGCCCTTCATCCCCCTCGCCTCACTTCCCCGCCGCCCCCCGCCGGACCTGCGTGATGGAGCCCGACAGCCCCGAGCGCAGCGAGGCCCGGTCGTCGGGCAGCACCGCGTTGGCCGCCACCTTGCAGTACACCACCGCGGTGTCGGCCTCTGGAGGGGCGGGAGGGAGGGACAGCAGGGGGCGAAGGTGAGGGGACAGGGGGCAGGGACGGGGTGGCTGGGGCCCCTGCCCGCTCTTTCCCAAGCGCCCTGACATCTCCAACCGCGCCTCCATGCCGCCCCTGTGACACACGAACCAGGCACACCATGTTTGTCTCGACGCCCCCGTCCCCGGGCACAGCACCTCAAGGCAGGAGCGCATAGACGTCCTCGTGGCACGAACCCAGGCACGCCCCTGCCCCCTCCCCTTTGTCCCCCCTCACCCGGGCTGAGCACCACCAGGCGCGCCTCCACGTCGTCCTTGTGGCACCACTCGAACACGTCACCCAGCTCGCTCGTCACCGCGTACGCCAGGCCGCTGAGCGAGGTCGCCTCCACCACCTTCTCCACCAGGCTCAGCCCCCGCACCAGCGCGCACTCCACGACGTACAGCGACAGCAGCGGAAGCAGCGTTGACAGCCAGCTGCGAGGGACGGGGCGCGTGGGGGGGGGCGTGGGCGGGGAAAGGGAGGGCGAGCAGCAGGGTTGACGGGGTCGCGAGGGCGGTGCATGGCTTGGACGGGACGGGACGGGTTCGGGCGGCGGGCCGGGCCCTCTCAGCCGCGTTCAAGGTTCGGCGGCGCGCCACCAGCGGTTGGGCCTGGGAGTCTTTGGGCGCTGCAGCGTCATGCTCCTGCACCGCAGCCAGCGGCGGCAGGCTGGAGGCCGCCGCGGCAACCTGCGCTGGGCGCGAGGGTCGAGCCCTTGCAACGCCAGCACGCCGGCACGTTGGGTTCCGAACCCGGCCATCGGCCAGCCGCTAGGCCACGCCCCCGCCGCTCCGCACCTGTACCTTCACCTGCGCCTCCCTCCCGCGCCGTGGCTCGGTGCTGCACGCCTCGCGCCCCCTTGGCCTCCTCCCCTCCCTGCCTCCCGCACCTCTGCTGCAGTATGCCGGTAAGCGGTGCCGTGTGCCCCAGCAGCAGCGCGCCCGGACACTTCTGGCCCCCGCACAGCGGCAGCACCGCCAGCGCAGTGCAGGCGCCCTTGGCCCCCGACAGCAGCGCGAAGTCGGGGCTGGCCTCGCGGGTCAGGGTGGCCCACGCGTCGTCACCAGCCTGCGGTCACCAGGGCGGGGGGTGCGCCAAGCTGAGGGCATGTGTGTGGCAAAGGGGGAGGGGGTTCCGGGACTGGCCGTATGGGACAGACAGGCAGATTGTAGCGAGCGGGTCGTGGCGCGGCTGCGGAGCGGCACCGAAGTGGGACAGTGCAGACATGGGCCGGTGAGCAGATATGATGGTGGACGGTGGGCAGGGCTGACTGCAGAGCGTTGTGTGCGTGTGGGCGGGCGTTGGTGCTGGGCACGTGTTCAGGCGAGGGCGCATGCCAGGGCGTCGGTGGCGCCGTCGGAGGGCTTGGGCGCCAGGGGCGAAGCCCTGCGGCGCAGACAGCGCAGCTGCTGCGTGTCCAGTTATCGTTGGCATCGGGTGCATTATTGGATGTGTGCAAGAGAGGCAGCTGGGGCGGCTTTGGCCCGGGACCGTACCTTGACGCAGAGCGTCTTTTGGCTGGTGACGGCTGTTGTGGCCCATCGCATGACATGCGCTGGCAGCAGGTCCGGGTGCTGCTGCACGAGGTCGTTCAGCACCGAGCCCGAATTGCAAGCGAGCTTGCAGTTGAGTCCGCTCTCGGTGTAGATGATCAGGCTGCAGGGGGCACAGGCGGACAGCAACGCGGCGGGTGCGAGTGGGTACAGTGGGTTTAGGGCCCCCACCCGGCGTGGCTTGCACCCCACCCCTGGCTGCCAGGGCGGCACGCACGCCTCTATCGTATGCCGCAGAGGGCGGTAATTACCGGGGCGAGCGAAGCTATCACTCACGCAGAGACAAATGAAACTCATTCTCGCTAACCTGCATGTCTTGAAGCCGAAGGCCGAGCAGACGAGGTCGGCGCATTTGTAGAGGATAACCCATGCGTCTTTGGCCTTGGCGCCGCTCGTGGCGTCGCTGACAAGCTGCGACCGATGTATTCGACACAAGGCACCCCAAAGAAGCCCCATAAGTAATCACGGTCAACGCAGAGCTATCATGGTTGCCAGGGCGGCACGCACCTTGTTCAGGTCTGCGGCAAATGCCTGCTCCTGTGGTCCTGCGCCTCCGCTGCCTCCACTCCTGCGTCCACTCCTGTCCTCCTTTGGAAGATAGACTTCCTTCCTTGTCCCCTCCTGGACCTGGGGCTGGCTAGAGGCGCATCCCATCTCCTAACGCGCCGCGCACGCGTCACCCCATGTCACGGGCTATCTACGCTATAAATCATGTCTTTGCAGCACCACTGCTCTCAATCGCTCTCTTCGCGTGGTGCGAGGGGTCGTCGACTCTCAAGTTGTGCTCTGATGGCTATGTAGAGTTTGTGGTTTGAATTGTTGTGTAGAGGAGTATGGCAGCGAACTGGAGTACTTTGAGCCCAAGGATTAACCGTCGTGCTGGGTGGTCTCGTGTTCGCGTCTCGCCTGCTCGCTTGATTCAGGACAGTTGGCGCAAGTCGTCAAAGCGGGCACATCGCCACTTTCTTCAAGAAATTCATTCCGTTAGTTCATCGGCCCGCCAGGTGCACCAGGTGCACCATGCGGCGACAGCGCCACGGCGCCCGCGGTGGCACCCTTTCACCCATACACGCGCACCTTGACGCACAGTCTGCCTAGCCAGCCCACGAATGCATGCTCTGCATGCCGTACCCCCCTTCCAACCCCCCTCCCCCCCAGCTGGTCCCGGACGCCTTGCAATAGCTTGCACTCGTCGTCGGTGTACCCGCAAGGCAGGAGGGGCAAGGGCCTGGGTCAGGGCGCACCAGCTCCTGCCGCGGGCGGTCCTGCTCAGCTAGCACCACCGCCATCTGTTGCTGTGGTGTCGCCAGCTGCAGCTGCTCGACCTGCGCGACGACGGCTTGCTGCCGCGGCCGACACGGCCTCCCCCAGGAGGCCTGCGCTACAGCCACCAAGGGCGGGGGCGGCCCGTTGGGCCCTGGCCCGCCCGTGCCGGCAGCTGTGGCAGTGGAGCTGGAGGCGGCGTGTACGGCTGAGCGGGTACGCCAGTTCATTTCGTACTTGTGCTGCCTGGGCACCCGAGTCGAACGGCTTGTGCCCCTGAAGGGGCGAGTCAACGGGCCCAAGGATCCAGAGGACGAGCTTCGTGGTTGGACGGTTCGGAACACGGTGTGCAGCTAGGCGCTACATCAAGCCAGGCGGCCTATGTGCCGGGCTACTGACGTGAAAGTCGCCCTGCAGAGTAGCCAAAGGTCTTGGATTGCCGAGAGACGAGTGGCGTTATGGTGTGTCAGGACTGAGGCTTTGGTCAGGGCAGACGAATACAGCGGACGAAGCTACGATGTATGTTGACGAGTTTCATTCCGTCACTTCATCGGGCCGCAAGGTGCACCCTGCGCCGACGACGCCACGGCGCCCAATCGTGCCATACTGCAGCGCCCAGTCGACAGCACACCAACGCCCTCGCCATGAACGCCACACGGCGCCAGTGCCGCAGCAAGCACTACGCCAACGACGACTACCGCCCGACCCATGGCGGTTTACCCGGAGCCCGCCCCGCCCGCAACCGGAGGGCCCCCACATCGACGGGCAGCGCCTCCACGCCAACCAAGCCTTCTGCGAGAGCGCTTAGTACGGCGCATAGAAGCGGCCCCGGCCGCGCCCGCGGGGCGCGTACCTGCAGGAACAAGGGCGGGGTAGCACGGCGGCGGTAAGGTTGCCAGGAGCGAGATGCTTGACGCACGCCACTCGGCCGCTCCGCTCCTATAACAAGTAGCTGTACGAGCTTGAGCTAAGGGACCGCGGTGCTCACAACACCCACGGCCACTAACTGGCGGACGGCAAAACCTCGAAGCAGGCGCCGAGCGCCTCGGTCCCACCACGGCCCCGGGCCGCGCCCAGCACTTACCCTCCGCCGGGCGGCCCGCCGTGGTAACCCCCGCGGCCCCGGTACGGCGCTGGGTGGTACCCGCGGCCGCCGCCGTGGTAGGGCGGCGGGTAGTACCCGCCGGGCGGCCCGCGCCCCCGCCCCCGCCCGCGGCTGGCCTTGAGCCCCGGCACGTTGGTGCGCTTCTGTACCACCTGCGACGGCAGGCGCGGCGGCCGGGTCAACACACGGGAGCCGCCAGTCATGTGGGTCGGGGGGGGCGCGGGCCGTCAAGTGGGTCGGGGGCGGCGCGAACCACAACGTGGGTCGGGGGCGGCGCGGGCCGTCATGTGGGTCGGGGCACGTGCGGCGACCATGTGGGTCGGGGGCGGCATGACAGCGTGCGGACCGCGACCACGCCGGCGCCTGCTGCTCCAGCTGTGCTCCTCTGAGCCCCCGGGCGCATGAAAAAGCAAGGCCGCGCCTCCTGGACACGCGTCAAGCCGCCTTGCCCGGCTTCGTTGCCTCGCACAGCCGACGCCGCACGGCGACGCGCTGCCGGCCGGCTGCGCGCAAGGCCCCTGGCGCCCGCTGCGTTGGAGCGGAGCACAGCTGAGAGCCTCGCACTCCCCGCCCCGTCCCTCGCCGCACCTTGATCTGGCGACCGCGCAGCTCCGAGTTGTCCAGCAGCAGCGCGTTCTGCACCGCGTCCACCTCTAGGAACTCCACGTACGCAAACGCCTGGAGCAGCGCGAGTGAGTGGGGAAAAGACAAGGGCAGGACATGGGAAGGGCAGGTAAGACATATAAGTGGAGCGAGGCGGCAAGGCAGGAGCGCCGCGGGTCGCTTGTCGCCGATGTGGCAGCCTTGCTGGGCCAGGGCCGCGCTGAGGGGCCAGCAATCACAGCCGCACTCGGTACTTGGCGGAACTGGCTTGGGCTCCGATCAGGCGATAGCGTGCTTTGGAAACGGGGTTGGGCGGGCGGGTGGTATTGGTGGGCTGCTCGCGGTCGCACCTTGGGGTTCCCGAATTTGTCCGTGAGGATTGTGACTCGGTTGACCGTTCCGCATTGCTGCAAGGCAGGGCAGGGCAGGGCAAGCGGATCAGCCGATGAATAGCCGAGGGCGGCGGTGGCGACAAGTGCATGGCTTTGCGCGCATCGCTGCAGCTGATGTAGTCACAGCGCCGTATCAACCCCTGGCCGCATGGCGGAACGATGTGGGCGGCGGCGCCGTTGGAGGCGGCGACGGTGGGGTGGCGGGCGCCGGCAGTTGCACATGACGCCGGCGACGCAAGCCTTACCGCGAAGTGCTGCTGGAGCTCCTCAGGCGTGCATCCATAGTCGACATTGCCGACGTAGATGGAGCGGGAGTCGACCTCCGCTTTCTCAGCGTCCAGCACAGCCTGGTTGGCGGCGGAAACAGCCCCAGCGGCCGCCCCTGACGGCCCCGCCGCGCCGCCGTCGGCACCGCCCTGCGCCGTGGGTTAGGTGCTGTCAGACACCGCCAGCGCCGGCTGCGTAATTGGCCCCCGTGTGACCCTGAGTACTCACCGCGAGGGCTTTGACGCGAGCGGCCTCCTCCTCCATCTCCTTGAGTCTCCGCTTCAACGTCTCCAGGTCCTGCGCCATCCCCGGAGCCGCTGTTTCTACTGCATGCCAAATCCATCATTCTGCGAGCATAGCTCCGCACCTCGGTGCCTTCTGTGAGATCCATGTCGCCGTCACCGCCCTCGCCCGCCTCGCCCTCGCCAAGCTCCTCGCCCTCGCCCATCTCCTCGCCATACAGCTCCTCCTCGGCGGCCATGGCAAGCAGGTCTCAAGCGGAACTTTTGCAAAGCGGCGCAATAACAAGCTGCACTAAGATCGATAGCTACGTTTACAGTGAACGTTGATGCGTTCAGTCTCAACCGAGAATGTCGCAGGTTGCGGAACACCCGAACACGTCGAATTGGAACCGCATTGGTTCCCCTAGGCGAGCCCTGCCAGCACCTGTCTCGCCACTCCCATTTTGCTGCGCACGAATGCAGCAATGCAGGGATCGTGCGGAAGCACCTGCTCAAACTGTGCCAGCCGCTCTTTGATGCGACTAATCACCAGCTCACGGCACACCCCTGAGCCCACGGTTGCCACTATCGCATCCATCAGAGTCTGCAGGCGCCCGTCCACGCCCTCTGGCGTCACGACCAGGTTGAAGAGGTCCTCGTCGGGCAGAGCTGTCTCCACGGCGGCTCTTGCAGCCTCCTCGTCCGCTGACACACACGAAGGGAAAGGGAGTGGCATTGGGGCGGCACCGGCATTCGACCAGCGCGGGCTACAACGGCAGGGCGTGGGGGACCCCACGCCCAGGCCCAGGCCCAGGCCCAGGAGGGCGGGCCGCTACCACGTCCCACCTGCTGTTGTGGCCTGCAGCGCGCACAGCGCCCACTGCAGCGCCTCTTCGCCGTCCTGAAAGACTGTCAGCGCGTCGCCGGCCCCATCCGCGCCGTACGGCACAAAGCCGAAGAGCAGCAGGAAAGCTTCCGCAGGCCACTTCCCGTAGCTGATTGTGACCTCCTGGCCGGCGCTGCGGGCCGGCGGCAGCGTCACGGGCAGCATACAGGGCATCAGGCCGCCATGGCAGCAAAACCTGGGGCTTGCTCTTACTCCGCAGTACCATCGCTCTGACGCAGCCAGCCGCCAAGGCACACACCGAGGACGCCTGTCGCTGACTCAGGTGTTGATCAATACCTCGCTGTTCCTGGATTACCAGGGCTTCGGGCACCGCCCAGGGCGTCCTCACAGCTATGCCGTCCCGCTTCATGCCCCCGGCGCCGCGACTCACCGCAGGCCCGCGTCCCCGGCCACCAGCGCGAAGCGGCTGGGCTCGGGCGGCGGCGGCTCCGCCACCTCCGCCACCGCGTCCCAGCCCTGGCACGCGCTGGGGCTGCAAGCGAGCGGAGCGCACGCACAGCAGCAGCGAGCGCGTCAGGAGGCGGGTAAGGTCGTGGGCCGTAGCCTGGACGCAGAGGCCGCCCCTGCCGCGGCCCTACCCAGCGCGTATCGCGCCCCGCGTCTTCCCCGCAGCCGCTGCAAGCAGTCGCCAATGCTTGCCGCGCTGGCGCCCCAACCCCTCGGCCCCTGCCTTTGTGCATAGGGTTGGGCTTCTACACAGGATCCTACATAAATCTTCACAACAAGTACTGAAACTCCACATTGGAGCTTCGTGCGCATGTAGCCCTGTAGGCCCCACACCTGTGCACCACGCGCACCCCCGCGCTGGGCGCCTGCGCGCAGTGGTTGGCCTGCGGGGCAGTGGTGGGCGGGGAGGCCACGCAGCCAGGCTATGTCAGGCTGAGCGCACCGGGCGCGAGGGCGGCGCTCCAGGATGACCCAGTGGCACGCGGGCAGCAGGCACCCCCTCCCAGCAGCGAGGCCAGGCCAGGCCAGGCTCGCGGGTCGGGGCCGCACCATGTCAACGCCCGGCACACACAGGTGGCGGCCGCTGCGTGGCTCGAAGAAGCAGCGCGAGTGGAACACCTGTGTGTGGCGCGGGGGGCGGGCGGGCGGGTGAGGGCAGGCGAGGGCAGGTGAGGGCGCAAGGCGCGGGGGCAGGAGGGTGGCTGGGGCTGGTCCGCGGGCAGAGGGCAGCGCCGGGGCCTAGGTCAGGGCCAGGACGCAAGCCTGTGGTTAGCGGCGGCGGGTGCTTCAGAGCATGAGGGTCAGCGGCTACGGCCACAGACCTGGCGCGGCAGGGGGCGCGCAGGGCAGCAAGCCCAAAGCCCTGCCTACGGCCCAGGCCCCACGGCCCAGGGCCCCACCTGCACGCCCCACAGGAAGTCCTCCCAGCCGCAGCCAATGGCCGCCAGCTGGGGCTCCACCGCCTGATAGGGGAGCGGGCAGCGGACGCGGCAGGGGGAGCGAGAGCGGCGAAGGGCGTGTGAGCGAGGGCCAGAGGGTGCGCACTGCGGCTAGGAGCCTGCCCCTACCCACGCCGCAAACGCCCACAACGGCAGCCTGGCGCCGGCCGCTCTGTTGTGGCCTACGACGCCACCTGGCCGGGTCGCGCTGCAGGCATCCTGGCCGGGTCGCGCTGCAGGCAGCACGCGGCAGCCCAGGCAGCCCCGGCCCCCGCTGCAGCTGCGAGCCGCTGGCACCACCTCCCTCACGGAGCGGAGTCGGAGGCGGCGCCAGGCGCACAGCCTTGCTCCGGGCCTCCGGCGCACCACCGCTGCCACCGCCGCTTACATCCGCACCTGGGAGCAGGCCTGCTGCCAATTGTTTCAAGTGCCACAGAACACAGGAGCGGCCTGCCAGGGTTCTCCCCTGCCACCGCCGCACCTTGTAGCACTCCTGTATGCAGGCCTGCATACCCGACACCTCGGACGCCACGTACGGGCAGCCCAGCCCCGCCAGCTCCTGCTCGCCGAACTCGAGCGGCGTGCGCACCGCCCCCGGCCCCGGCAGTGCCGCCACCCAGGGGCCCCACTCCGCTGGCGCCAGCGGCGCCGGCTGCCGTCCCCAAGTCCCGGCACCGGCGTCCTCCTCCTCCTCCTCGTCCTCCTCCTCCTCCTCGTCCTCGTCCTCCTCCTCGTCCTCGCCGTCCTCGCCGTCGCACGCCTGGGCCGGGTGCGCTTGGTGGGCGGGGGCCGCAGGGCCGCCGCTAGGGCCCGGGGTCGAGGAGCCATCGGCGGCCGCGGCCGTGGCGGCGTGGCGGGCCTGGAGCAGGCGCACCGCCATCTCAGCGGACCAGTGCAGCTCTGAGTCAGGCTGGCCATGGGATGGGCGGGGCACGTGTGGACTCCGTCAGCGAGATGTCGGGGCTGGAGCGCACGCCGTGATAGGGGCGGCCGGCAGGGAGCGCGGGCGTCGGAGAAGGGCCGGGCACGGCGCGCTGGCAGCGGCTTCCGGTCATCCGGTGGGCGGGCGGGAGCCCCGCCAACGCTCCGTGGCCGTGGCGGCTTAGTCGTGGAGCCTGCGAGTGAGCTCTCGGGCCGAGCTGGCCGGCGTGCGCGGGGTGCAGGCTGCCTCGCTGCCAGCAGCCAGAGGGCGCCGACGGCCCATGACCGCCCCGGCACCGCCGCTCCGGCCCGGCCCGACCCGGCGCGGCCGCCGCCGTGGCCACTCACGTCGCTGCCAAACACGCGCGTGAAGGGCACGCTCAGCAGGGTCTCGCCCGGGCCCACGTCCGCCAGAGCCACGAGGCCGCGGCCGCGCCCGGGGCCGAAGTCGCGCACGCCCACTCGCAGCGGGCCGCCGGCCTCGGGCTGCCAGCCGGCGCACGCCCACTCCAGCACGCGGGCGGACGGCCCGGCGCAGGGCGGGCCGCTGCTGGGCGGGGCGGGGCGGTGGGGTTGTTGAGGGTTTGCTTTGAGAGATGGGGTGAGCAGGCTACGCCACAAATGGAATAGACTTCCGTGAAGAGATTAGGGGTGGCGGCCTTATGTGTCCCACTTGCGCCTGCTGCCCAATGTCCCTACCCAAACCCGCACGCCCAGTCACAGGCGGCCCCAGCGCACCAAGTCGTCGGCGCCTCGTGCACGGCTACCCGCGGTCGCATTGACCTACTGTTGCGCCGGTTGGACACATGCAGTGGCCAGCTGCGGCCAGTGCAGGGGCGCGCGACTTGCCGATGCATGACTGGGTGGGGTGCCTACGGAGTACCGCGCATTATTGTGACCACTGAGAGTAACCGGGACAGCGTCGCGTCGTGTGGGCAGTGTGCCTGTGTGCGGTGTCCGGCATGCGGATTGACAACTCGCTTTGCTCATGGTGCGCTGTTTCTCCACTCGGCGCTGCGCTTACCTGCTCACCAATTACGCCATACCATCGCGCCGTCGAGCTTGATTACCCTTTGCGCGGACCTGCACCTCATCGGCGGGAAGGCACAACACTGCTTCGCTGCACCTGCGCTCAATACCGTAGCGACTCACAACCCCGTACAAGGGAAATGGAGCTGATCAACGGCGAGAAGTAGGGCGCACGTTAGGGTCCGCTTGACGGCGCCGACCATCGCGCACGCCGCGGCAGCCGCCCGACAGCTCTGTAGTGTGGACGCTTGGAAATGGCGACGGGGCCGCTGAACACGCTGAAGGGGCACGACGGCGAGGGGCGGGTCAGTACGGCGAGCCGCGCCGGGGTTTGGGGGCCGGCAGTTGGTCGCGCCAGGCCGTGCCTCTGCCCCACGGCCAAACGCTGCGGCGGTATAACGCAGCACGGCGCCTCCAAAGGCTGCTCCTTCACCCGGTTTCTGCAGGAGTTTGCCTCGCCGGAGGAGCTGTGGGCCAAGGAGGCTGACGCGGACGGCGGCCACAACACCTGGTGCGTGCGCTGCCTATCACGCACGCGACCAGGGCGCTGCGCCATCCTGCATCACGCCCCGCCAGCCTGGCCCCACGGGCGCGCCACGAACTCCAACGCCGCTGCCAGCACCCCAAAGCACCTTTTCATTCACCCAAGCCGTGCTCCGCCTGAGGCTCCAGCCCGCCGCCGCGGATGCGCGCGGTCGGGCACGCCCCTGCCCCGCACCACCGCCCCTGCCGCGCCTGCAGCCTGCTGTGTGCCCGCCGCCATGCGGCGCACCCCTGGCGCCGTTTTCACCCTCGCCCCCTTGCCCCCCTGCCGCACCGCTGACGCGCCAGGTACCACAAGGCGGTGTCGTACTGGGACCAGCAGGAGGCGTCGTACAACGGCGTGCTGGGCGGGTACGGCTACACGTCCGACCTGGACGTACGGGACAGCCGGGCGCTGCTGCTCAAGGTACGGCACGGCGGGCCCCCTCCACCCGGGCACCGCTGTTGCCCCGGGAGCGCCGCTGTTGCGCCAACGGCTGCATGTGGGGCTACCCTGGGGGCCGCGTCAGCTGCGTTGTGTCTGTTGTACAGCAACACGCGACCTCCGGATGGGGGTTTTGGGTGGGCGCGCGCCGCAGCGGCGGCATCAGAAGGGGCAGGGGCTCCGCTGTTGCACTCCTCCTCTCCGCCGTGCCAGGCTTGGCGGCATGGCAGGCATCGTCGTCCCCCAGCGCTGGCGCTGGGCCGGGGCACCGACGGCTCGCCTACCTGCACCCCCTTGCCCGCCCGCCCCCGATGCCAGTCGATGCGCGTGCAGCTGGAGGCGGCGGACAAGGGCCAGCGCAGCCTCACGGCGCTGGGTGAGGCAGCCGTGGCGCCCGTGCGCAGCCGGGAGTGACGGCCTCCTGGGGCGGCTGGGGCCGCGCACCGGCCTGTGGCCTGTGGCCTGTGGCCTGTGGCCTGTGGCCTGTGGCCTGTGGCCTGTGGCCTGTGGCCTGTGGCCGAGCACAGCGGCCGCGCTGCAGGGGGCGCCCGCTGCCTTCGACCTGCCCATTGCGCTGGTCACGGCCCTGCGCATGTCATGTCGCTCAACGGTCCTTGGACTGCGCTCATAGCGGAGGTGGCTTGCCTGCAGCGACCTGGCTGTAGGCAGGCTCGTTGCTTGCATGCGGAGCCGCTAGGCCGTGGGAGGCCGCGGGGGCTGGCTCAACGTGGACCGCCGCGGATCGCCGCCTGCGGCCTCCGCTGCGGCACCGGCCCCCGGCGCCGCTCCAGCGCCTGCCGCCACCCGCCCTGCGATCCTCCCCAGACTGCGGCGCAGGCGTGGGGCGAGTCACGGAGCAGCTGTTGCGACACCACTTCCACACCGGTGAGCGGGGAGCGGGGAGCAGCAGGAGCGGCCGGCAGCGCGCGGTGTGGTGGTGGCGCCAGGGCGCTGTGGGGCCGGGGGCTGTGTGGCCAGGGGCCAAGGAGGGACGGGCATGTCCGGGGGTCAGCGGCGCGATGTCCACACAGGAAAGAGAGGTGAGAGCACGTCCCGCCACCGGGCCCGCGAGCCGTCCACGTGATGTAAAAGGAGCTGTACAGCCGCGGCGAGCCCCTGCCGCGTGGGAAGAGAGGGAGTCGAGCGCTGGTGGCTAAGCGGCGGCCGCTCCGAAGACGTGCAGACAGTCCCGCGACGACCATCTCCCCCCCCGGGACCTTCGTCACTGCTTCGCAACCTCTACCCATTTTATACCCACCCCCCACGCGCCCTCCTCCACCCTCACGCCCGGCCCCTTGCAGTGGACCTGCTGGAGCCGTCCAAGCACCTGCTGGACACTGCCGGTGGGCAGGGCAGGGGAAGGCACCAGGGATGGAATGGGATGCGTAGGGCAGGACGGAGAATGGGCGGGCCAAACAGGTCAGGGCGGGCGGAGCAGGTCAGGACGGGGGCCCGCACCCGCAACTGTCGGCGCGGCCGCACCCCCGCCAGGCTGCCGCCGGGCTGCACTAAATGCCCATCCCTGCTGAGCGCAAACTGCGTGCGGCGCTTCCGGCCCCTGCCTCCCTGCCTCACACTTCCCGCACCCCAACTCCACCCCGCCCGCTGCCCCTCCGCCGGCGCCCAGCCAAGAACCTGTCGGCCCTCACCGTGCCCAAGCCGCGCGGCACCGCGGACCGCTTCATCTGCGCGGGCCTGCAGGTGCGGCGGGGGACAGCGGGCGAGGCAGCGGGCGCAGCGCTGCTCGGGTCGGCGCCGGGACTGCCGAGGCTGGCTCTGGCGGGCTCGGAGAACTCGATAGGGTGTCTGTCCCTGTGGCCCGCGTGCCAGTGTTGGGACCTGCGCTGACGTGTGGAGCGCTCCGCCTGCCCCTGCCCGCACTGCCGCGCAGGAGCACGACTTCGAGGCGGGGAGGTGCGCACGACGGCACGGCCACCGTAGTGACCGGCATTCCCTGCCGGCCGCGCTCCCGCGCCGAGTGCTGCGCCCGTGTCATCGCAGCACCGCCATGCCGCGCGGAGTGCGTGTCCGCCGGCGCGGCAGTCGCCAACAGACTCAGCGCAGCAGCAGGCCTCGCACCCGCTACCGCCCGCCATGCGTCCGCGCGCTCCCATGGCCATGTGCCGGCCGCGCCTCCTCGCCATGCCTGCGTGGGTGCCAGGTCTGCGCAGCAACTGCGGCGCCCTGTCTTGCCCTGCCCTGCCCTGCCCTGCTCTGCCCTGCCCTGCCCTGCCCTGCCCTGCCCTGCCCTGCCCTGC
>BDDC01001236.1:0-12378 GCA_001662425.1 Chlamydomonas sphaeroides
CTGCCGATGGCCCCCCTGGCTGTGAAACGGCGACCTCCGCTTTGCGGTGTAACAGTAACAGTAACAGCGTAGCGTGGAGGTACACGCTAGCTATCCAAGTGTACCAAGTGGGATAAAACAAGGCAGCTTGACCTGGGACCTATGGAACGAGGGGGCGGGCCGCTGGTATGTGGCCCAGCGAGCAGGCGCTGTATGTCGGGCATGAATAATGATTTGCGGTAGGTCGCACACACATGGCGAAGGGAGCTCATCACGCACATCGATCATTCGTGGGGTGTTACAAGCACCACTCACAGCAATGGCCGGCAAGCACCCGCCAGCAGCGTGCGTGCCAAGCGCACACACTGGCTAGGCATCCTCTATATATTGCGGCCCGTGCGCTGCGCACTTTGCTTGATTGCACCCGCACGCCCCCCACACACGCGCGGTGCGTGATGTTCTTTCTAGGTTACTGTTTCAATTTTGAGGACGGCGCCGTCCCACATGTATTGAGAAAACGCAGCCGGCGGCAGGGGGTTTCAGCTATTTCAGCAGTGCAATTCATATCGACACATAATGCAAGCGTACGCTCGCACACTCAGAAGCAACGCCAGCAGCACACCGTCTAGCATGTATGTACATCGCGTGCAGAGTCGCCTGCCCGCGATATCCGTGGCAAATCCAATCTGTAAGAAGCACACCGCATTATTTTGAGGAAGTAGTACGTGCTGTCACGTACAATGACTCGAGTCAAATAATAGGGACGCATGTCACTCAACAAGCCGGTAGGTCCGCTCCATCCGTCTTACACCGCCAGGCGGGTTTACGACCGTGATGGGGGAGAGCGGCGCAGCGAGCGGCGAGGCGGAGGCGAGCGGCTGGTGTCGTCGTCGTCGTCGTCAGAGGAGGACGGTGGAGGCCGGTTACGGCGGGTCGAGGGAGGTAGCGACCGGCCGTCATTGCCTGCGCATTATTGAGGGTGCGTGATGGGCAGATAGCGCGGTAAGCATGAGAGAATCGCTACCTGCAATGCAACGGCACGCCTTTATTTCGGCCCAGCCACATGCCGCAAGGATAAATGACAAGCAACAAGCAACAACACACCCGGACCTTCCCCATGCCCGCCACTTTGCTAGGGCTTACTATTAATGCGAAAGGCAGCTAATTACAGAGATATGCCACAAACAGCTCCACCAGCCGCCCTGCTGCCCCTGCCTCACCATCGTCGGCATCGTTGTCATCGTTGTCAGGGGAAGGGCTGGGCGATGGGCTGGGAGAGACGACTCCGGCGGCAGACAGCGTGGGACTGGGCGAGTTGTTGTCGTCATCGCCATCTGCAGGTGGGCAGGTGGATTGATGAGACCAGGATAGATAAAGGACGTCAAGACAACTGCTGAAAAGGCTTACCAATCTAGACACACGACAGACAAGAACCGCTTGGGGGTCGGTATGCAAGCAACACGAAGCATCCCAACCCGAAGTGCATGTATCCCCACGCCCGCCATATATACGCCCAGCAGCGACCTGCGTGCGGTAGCTACCTCCTCAATGGACACTTTGCCATAGCCGGTCTGTTCCCGCCTCACCATCATCGGCATTGTCGTCAGCGTCGCTCGGGGAAGGGCTGGGCGATGGGCTGGAATAGATCCCAGCGGACACCGTGGGACTGGGCGAGTTGTTGTCATCTTCGCCATCTGCAGGAGGTGGCAAGGTGGATCGGGATAAGTGCAAGCAGTTGTCAAGGACGCTGCTAGGCTCGTCACTCCGGAGACAGGGCAGGCTAGAACCGCTTGGGTGCGATGTGCAAGCGACACGCAGCATCCTATCTAGCTACCCCGCCAGCGGATTGTATCTATTCCCCTCGCCCGCCCTCCACCCAGCAGCAGCAAGCGTTGTGCGGCTGCTGCTGCTGGCTTCTCAAGGGACACGTCGTTCGCCACAGCCGTCCTGCTTATCCTGCTGCCCCCGCCTCACCATCATCGGCTTTGTCGTCACCGTTGTCCGAGGAAGGGCTGGGCGATGGGCTGGGAGAGACGACCCCAACGGCAGACAGCGTGGGACTGGGCGAGTTGTTGTCGTCATCGCCATCTGCAGGTGGCAAGGTGGATCGGGACACGTGCAAGAGGTTGTTAGGAATGTTGCTACACTCGCCACTCTGGAAACACGGCAGACTAGAACCAAGTGTGTGCGGTGTGCAAGCGACACGCAGCAATCCACCCCGAATGGCATACATCCCCCACGTCTGCGCGCCATCTACCCTGCCGCAAGCTGCGTGCAGTGGTTGGCACCATCAAGCAAACTTTACAACGGCCAGCGTTCCCCAGCCTCACCATCGTCGACATCCTTAAGGTTGTCAAGGACGCTGCTAGACTTGAACTTCTGGAGATACGGCAACCTAGCTAGAACCGCTTGAGTGCGAAGTGCAAGCGACACGTACACAGTATCCTACCCCGCCCACCGGATGCGACGGCTGGATCTTCAAGAGACGCTTCACAAACTTGCCCACATACAGCTGGCCTGCCCCCGCCTCACCATCATCAGCACTGTCGTCATCGTTGTCCGGGGAAGGGCTGGGCGATGGGCTGGAAGAGACCCCGGCGGACAGTGTGGGACTGGGCGACTTGCTATCATCATCGCCATCTGCAGGTGCGTGGATCGGGACATGTGCAAAAGGTTGTCAAGAACGCTGCTAGACTCGAACTTCTGGAGATACGGCAACCTAGAACCGCTTGAGTGCGATGTGCAAGCGACACGTACACAGCATCCTACCCCGCCCACCGGATGCGACGACGGCTGGCTCTTCAAGAGACGCTTCACAAACTTGCCCACATACAGCGGGCCTGCCCCCGCCTCACCATCATCAGCACTGTCGTCATCGTTGTCCGAGGAAGGGCTGGGCGATGGGCTGGGAGAGACGACCCCGACGGCAGACAGCGTGGGACTGGGCGAAGTGTTGTCATCATCACCATCTGCAGATGCAAAAGGTGATTCGAGACACGTGCAAAACGTTGTCAAAAAGCTGCTAGGCTTGCCACTTTGGAGACATGGTAGACAAGAACCGGGTGGGTGCGGGTGCGCGCAAGCAAGCGACACGCAGCATAGCATCCGGCCGCATATTGCATCTATACCGCACACCAGCCATCAACCCAGCAGCAAGCTTCGTGTGGTGGTTGGCACCTCAGGGGACAACTCATCACAGCCGGCCTGCCCCCGCCTCACCGTCGTCGGCATCCTTGTCATCATCGTTGTCCGGGGAAGGGCTGGGCGACGGGCTAGGGGATCGCCTGGGCGATGGGCTGGGGGAGCGCCTGGGTGACGGCGAGGGGCTGGGCAATTTGTTGTCATCGTCATCATCTGCCGGTGTGTAGGTAAGACGACAGGACAAGTGCACGAGGGCGTCAGGCAGGCATATCTCCACACTTGCCACACCAGCCAGCCAGCGGCGCTGAAACATTGAATACATAAGGTGAAGGATGCCCGAACTCAGCGGTTTGCCTTCAACCAATCACATGCGCCCAGGTGGGCACAAGGGGGACACCGCCCACGCACGCACGGGTGGATGGGCACGTACCCTTCTCCTAACCGGCCAGCAGCATCCCTGCATGCTAGCTAGCTCCCCTGCTAGCTCCTGACAACCAGCAGGCAGCATCGCACTCCAAGCCTTCAGATTCAGCACTACTGTTGTGCTCCCCTAGCTTACCGGTGTCATCGTCGTCCTCATCCTTATCATCATCGTCATCGTTGTCATCATCACTTCGGCGGGCCATTCGACGTGCCGCCAGCCCCTCCGCCGCATCGACGCCCAGCACACCGCCGGATCCGACAGCCGCCACACTACCAAGGGACCTGACAGAGGACAAACAAGGGTCCGTGCAAAGATACGAATACTTGGGCTGAGAGCGAATGAATGACAGCGGGAAGAACCAGGGGGCTCTAGATTGATACATACAGTGACGCACAGCAGCAACTAATGTTGAAGCTTCCACGCACATACATCATGAAACGTATCCAGCTGCTGCTCACGCACCTCGCGGTGATTAGGTTGGCGCGACCAGCTTCCACTGCATGCTGCTGCGCGTCTTCCTCGGAAGATGAACGCGAGAGGAGCATGCGAGCATCGACAACACCAGCGGCGGCGAGCAGGCCGAGCAGAGCGAGCGCCCAGGCAGCTCGCATGCTGCTTTGTTGTCCTGCCATGAGCTTGCGCACAATACTTTGCAGCAGTGCGGCGAGACAGTGAGGTGGGCGCACGCTTTACTTGGTGACCTGCTGCACAAAATTGCTAGCTGCAGAATAATGCGTCCAGCGACTGCTCGCTGCTGCTGTGGCAGTATAAGTATGTGACGCAGCGCTGCGCCTTATATGGTATCCACTACGTACGTAAGGTTGGCACGCGCCTGACAGCGGGTGACGCACGAGTCGGTCTCCCAGTCCATGTGACGAAACGAAACCAATGGAACCTGGCGAGAACTACTTACGCAACGAGAGCCGCGAAACAGCTTGGCTGAAGGGCTTATCTCAGGCAGGCGCCGTATGCAAGGAGGGACCGGAAACGCGTAAGCACACTAGCGCTTCCCAGCAGCTCGCGGGCCTCCGGCAGCAGCCACCCGTGCCCGACTGCACTGGGTTACAGATGTCGTTCGTATCTCGTTACCTCGCCACCTTCTCTGTCCCTCCGAGCCCAGTTTCCGCCAGGGATCCTTGCACGCTCGCTGCCCTTCAGGGGCTGCTGGCAGAGCTGGTGTCGTTCCGCTCTGTTGTGCACTCAGGCGTGATAACCGACCAGCTCGATTGTTGGGCAGGTCGCTCGCTCGGAAGCAAGGGTGGTCCTATTGGTGGCCCGCCGCCGTGTTGTGCAACACGAGTGCTGCTGCCCTGGGGCGACGGCCGCTGGCAGGCCGGACGGGCCGAGCCTAGCGTTGCGCAGTGCACTGCCGAGCAAAGTAGGGGATACTTGGCATTTTGTAACACATACAGCCGCGCTGGCCATCGCTTTGCCAACCCCGTGCTTGCAACATACATGAGTTCTGCCACATATGAATCGGCCACGTGAATCGGCCACGTACCCTCACACGGAAGCGGCATGTCCCCAACAAAAACAATGGGCATACATCGCGTAACACAACCGTCGCTTGCCTTGCCCGCCCGTGCTTGCAACAGGGGTTCTGCCACACATGAAGCAAGGTCGCAGCAGAGGCGTACACTTGTCCAAGTGGGGTTTGACCGGTAGGTAGGTGATCAGGCGCCAGCAGAGCGACCGAGAGACCTGCCGGGGCGAGCAGCAGGGCGGGTAGGGCCGGGCCGCCGCATGCCCTTGCCATGCCGCCGCCCCACCCACGAGCGCTCCTTCTCACGGACTCTAGTTCGACCGCCTTGCCGTCCGGCCGGCGCCCCCACGTGGAGTGCACCCCTGCCTCCACCCGCCCTGCTGCTTCGAAGCAGATGCGACGGTCTCCAGTAATAAGTGGCCCTTGGCGACCCAGCACTCCCCGACCACGTTCCCTTCTAGCGTGCGCCCGCCCAGGAGCTGTTGATATGTAGGCAGCCAGGCTGGTGACTTTAAAATAAAAGGAGTGAGTATGATCATGATAAGGAATGTAGATAACGCGGGGGTACACGCTATCCAAGTGGAGTTTCACTAGGCAGCTTGACCTGGGACCTAAGGAACGCATAGAACGCACGAAGGGGGCCGCTGGTATGTTGCCCAGGCGCTGTTGGGCATGAATATTGATTTTTAGTCGGCTCACACATGGCAAAGGGATCTCGCGCACATCGTTCATGTTGACTTACAAGCACCAATCAACACGGCGCTCAGCATTGGTCGGCGAGCGGCGAGCGCCCGCCAGCGTGCGTGCCAAGCACATGCACTGGCTGGGCACCATCAATCATTGCGGCACATACATACACACCCGTGCGCAGCACACTTACATTGCACCCGCACGCCCTACACACACGTGCGGTGCGATGAAGACAGCGCCGTCCCAGGTGCATTATTGAGCAAATGCAGCCGGCGGGTGGGTCCAGCAATGCCACTACTACTCATCAGCCATGCATAATGCAAGCATACGCTCGCACATTCTGAAGCAACGCCAGCACATACACCATCTAGCATGTATGTACAGCGCATGCACAGTCGCCCGCGTTATCCGTGGCAAATCTGTAACACGCATACCGCATGTTGAGGAAGTGATGTCACGATGACTTCGATCAACCAGGGACGCATGTTACCCAACAAGCCGGTAGGTCCACTCAGTCGCGCTCTGCCAGGCGGCGGGTTTACGACCGTGATGGAGGAGAGCGGCGCAGCGAGCGGCGGGGTGGAGGCGAGCGGCTGTTGTCGTCGTCGTCGTCAGAGGAGGAGGGAGGAGGCCGGTTGCGGCGGGTTGAGGGAGGCGGCGACCGGCCGTCACTGCCTGCACATATTGAGGGCGCGTCATGGGCAGCGCGTTGTGCATGAGAGCCACGCTAGCGCTACTCGAAATGCTACGGCACGCCTTTCGGCCGAGCCACAAGCATTAATTAGTGTTCAAGCAACAAGTAACAACACACCCGGACCTGCTGCATTCGCCATGCCCACCACCCGGCAACTTGCGAAGGCTAAATATAAAAGGCAGCTAACATACAGAAATGTGCCACAAACAGATCCACTAGCCTCCCTGCTACCCCCGCCTCACCATCGTCGGCATCCTTGTCGTCATCGTTGTCCGGGGAAGGGCTTGGCGATGGGCTGGGAGAGACCCCAGCGGCAGACAGCGTGGGGCTGGGCGAGTTGTTGTCATCTGCAGATGGAAAGGAGAATTAAGAATAATACTACAAGAGGTTGTCAAGGAAGCTGATAGGCGTCCTATTCTGGAGACGCGTCAAACAAGAAGGTGGGTGTGGTGTGCAAACGACACGCAGCATTCCACCCCGAACTGCATATATCCCCCACACGCACCCGCCATACATCCAGGCAGGAGCACGCTGCTTGCGGCAGCTAGCTGCTCAAGGAACACAAGGTCATTAGCTACGTCACCGCAGACCTGCCCCCGCCTCACCATCGTCGTCACTGTCGTCACCGTTGTCCAGGGAAGGGCTGGGCGATGGGCTGGAAGAGACGACCCCGCCGGCAGACAGCGTGGGACTGGGCGAGTTGTTGTCATCATCGCCATCTGCAGATGGAAAGGTGGATGCATGCGGACAAGTGCAAGAGGTTGTCAAGGGCGCTGCCATATAGGCTTGCCACTCTGGAAACGAACACAGCAGACAAGAACCGGTTAGGTGCGGTGTGCAAGCGACACACAGCATCCCTCCCCGATGGCGAATGAGAGAGAGAGAGATTACAAAAGGAAAAAAAGAAACCGAAACCGAGCAAGGAAAAACGGAAAAGCAGGAAGCAGGATCCAAGTCAAAGTCAAAGTGCCGAACGGCGCAAGGCACAAAAAAAACGATGGGGCCCTCAGATCCCCCACCGTCGGAGCACAACGGGACCAAACAGATCCAAACTGCCTCCTCCATCCCCCCAACACGGCAGCCTCCCTACACCAACCCTAACGTGCACACGACGAATGGCATCTATCCCCCACGCCCGCGCGCCATCGATCCACCCAGCAGCAAGCTGCGTGTGGTACTAGTGGTACGTAGCTAGCTGGCTCCTCAAGAGACAATTGACAACGGCCGGCCTGCCCCAGCCTCACCATCGTCGGCATCCTTGTCGGCATCGTTGTCTTGCGAAGGACTGGGCGATAGGCTGGAAGAGACCCCGGCAGACAGCGTGGGACTGGGCGAGTTGTTGTCATCGTCGCCATCTGCAGATGGAAAGGTGGATGCATGCGGACAAGTGCACAAGGTTGCCAAGGGCGCTACCAGATAGGCTTGCCACTCTGGAAACGAATACAGCAGACAAGAACCGGTTAGGTGCGGTGTGCAAGCGACAAGCAGCATCGATCCCTCCCCGATGTCGAATGGCATCTATCCACCCAGCAGCAAACTGCGTGTGGTACGTAGCTAGCTGGCTCGGCTCCTCAAGAGACAATTGACAACGGCCGGCCTGCCCCAGCCTCACCATCGTCGGCATCCTTGTCGTCATCGTTGTCCTGGGAAGGACTGGGCGATGGGCTGGAAGAGACGACCCCGCCGGCAGACAGCGTGGGACTGGGCGAGTTGTTGTCATCATCGCCATCTGCAGATGGAAAGGTGGATGCATGCGGACAAGTGCAAAAGGTTGCCAAGGGCGCTGCCAGATAGGCTTGCCAATCTGGAAACGAACACAGCAGACAAGAACCGGGTAGGTGCGGTGTGCAAGCGACACACAGCATTAAGCAAGCTGCGTGTGGTGGTTAGCTGGCTTCTCAAGGGACACTTTGCAACAGCCGGCCTGGCCCCGCCTCACCATCGTCGGCACTGTCGTCATCGTTGTCGGGGGAAGGGCTGGGCGATGGGCTGGGGGAGCGCCTGGGCGACGGCGAGGGGCTGGGCGATTTGTCGTCATTGTCATCATCTGCCGGTGGGTAGGTAGATAGGACAGCAGGACAACCGCACGAGGGAGTCAGGCAGGCATATGCATATCTCCACACTTGCCACAGCAGCCAGCCAGCGGCGCTAACGAAAAAGGTTCAATTCATGAGGTGAACGAGTCCTGTTATCAACTCAGCGGCCTTGACCCTACCACATGCGCCCAGGGTGGCACAGGGAGGACAGACATACAGCACGTACCCTAGGCCCCCTTCCGACCGGTCAGCCCTGCTCCCCTGGTCCTGACAAGCAACCAGCAGGCAGCGTTGCAATCTAAACTCTCACAAGCAGTACTGTCGGGCCTGCTTCAGTCCCCGTGCTTACCAGTGTCGTCGTCATCAACCTTATCATCGTCATCATCCTGATCATCATCGTCATCGTCGTCATCACTTCGGCGGGCCATGCGACGTGCCGGCAGCCCCTCAGCCACATCGATACCCCGCACGCCGGACCCGACAGCCACACTACCCAGGGACCTGACAGTAGACAAACAAGGGTCCGTGCAAAGGTAAGAGTTGGATTTCGGAGCGCATGAGCGACAGCGGGGACAACTGGGGCACTCGAAATAAATGTATAGAGTGACGCACATACAGCACGCAGCTTCCACGCACATACATCATGAAACGTAACCAACTGCTGCAAACGCACCTCGCGGTGATCAGGTTGGCGCGACCAGCCTCCACGGCATGCTGCTGCGCGTCTTCCTCGGCAGATGCACGCGCTCGCGAGAGGAGCATGCGCGCATCGACGACGCCAGCCGCGGCGAGCAGGCCGAGCAGCGCGAGCGCCCAGACAGCTCGCATGCTGCTGTGTTGTCCTGCCATGAGCTTGCGTAAAGTACTTTTCAGCAATGCGGCGAGACAGTGAGGTGCATGGGCGCACGCTTTACTTGGTGACCTGCTGCACAAAATTGCTAGCTGCAGAATAATGCGTCCAGCGACTGCTCGCTGCTGCTGTGGCAGTATAAGTATGTGACGCAGCGCTGCGCCTTATATGGTATCCACTACGTACGTAAGGTTGGCACGCGCCTGACAGCGGGTGACGAGTCGGTCTCCCAGCAGTCCATGTGAAACCCGTGGAACCTGGCGAGAACTACTTACGCAACGACAGCCGCAACACAGCTTGACTTAATGGCTTACCTCAGGCAGGCTTCGTATGCAAGAACGGGCTGGAAACGCGTAAACACACTATCGCTTCCAAGCAGCTCGCGGGCCTCCAGCAGCCTCTTGTGCCCGACTGCACGCCGGTCAGACGCCGTGACCCTCCCGGCGCCTGACTGGGTTACAGATGTCATATCTGCTTACCTCGCCACCTTCTCGGTCCCTCCGAGGCCACTTTCCGCCGCCAGGGATTCTTGCACGCTCGCTGCCTGTCAGGGGCTGGTTCGTGCACGCAGGCGGCGTGGTAACCGACCAGCTCGCACTGCTGCATTCGCTCAAGACGTACCCGCCAAAGTAAGCCGCCGCCGCGTCCGCGCTACGCATCGCAGCACATCGCCGCACAGCTCTGCACGAACAGGTTGTATCATTGCTTGGATTGCAATAGCAGCTGACGGACCCGCGCTTGATTGTTGGGCAGCAGCTCGCTCGCTCGGAAGGGTGGTCCTATTGCTGGCCCGCCTCCTTGCTGTGCAACACGAGTGCTGCGACGGCCGCTGGCAGGCCGGACGGGCCGAGCCTAGCGTTGCGCAGTGCACTGCGGAGCAAAGTAGGGAATATATAATGGGCATCTCGTTTCACAGCCGCTACAGCAGCGCTAGCCGTCGCCTTGCCGGCCCCGTGCATGCAACGTGCGGTTTTCCATGAGCAAGGCGCGCGTAGCACAGGCACATGCGAACACTTGCATGTCCATGTGGGGTTTGACCGGTGATCAGGCGCCAGCAGAGCGACGAACGTGAGACCTGCCGGGGCGTTGCTGTTGAAGGCTCCGCCACCTCATCTCTCGGAGGGCCGCCGGAGCCGGGGCAAGTAAGGAGGGTCGGTGGGGCCGGGGCCCCTTGGCCCCGCCCACGTACGGGGGCCGCTCTTCCGTCCAAGCAAGTGGGGTTCGACCGGTGATCGATCATCAGGCGCCAGCAGAGCAACCGCCGTAAGACCTGCCGGGGCGAGCCGGCAGGGTGGAACTGTGGCGCATGCCGCCCCCAGTCATAGCCCCGCCCACGGGCGCAGCTCTTCCCTCGGACTTTTACTCAACCTCCTCTCAGTCCGGCCGGCGCCCGCCCCCGCCCCTGCCTCCGCCCGTTCAGCAGGCTGGCGCGAGAGGTAACCCTCGGATGTTCTGGACGGAGCCCACGGGTACCAGGGGTGGTGGCGCTAGTGCTACCACAGCCGCCCGGCCTGCGTCCCCGAAGCTGGCGCGACGGCCTCTGGCGACCCAGCACCCGCCGCGCGCCCGAACCCCTTTTCTCCCTCCTGGCTTGTGCCCTGCCTGCTCCCTGCCTTGTACTGGAGCACCGCTTCGCGGCGCACTGAACATGTATGCACCAAATCGCCTATCTAGACCCGCGGCCTGCGGCGGCCTGGGGCAGCAGCGGTCGGCCCTCAGCTAGCCTCAGGCCCCTGGCGGCGGCGGATGAGGGCGCGTGTACCGCCACTGCAGCACGTGGCCGGTGGCGCGTGGTGGGCTTCAAACCTGCAGGTCATCAACGACGGCGGCCGGTCCCTAGCTGGCCCCTTCCAACGGAGAGGCCCTGCGTGGGCTCTGGCCATGCCCCACATGAGGCCCCACTCTGGTGCCGGATACCATGCTGCCGGCGTTCGCGTTTCTCATTCTCATCTTTTGCCCAAGCCGCCGCATGGCGGTGGGTGGGCGTGCGGCGCATGCGTGTGGTCGCCGGCGCCGGTCGAGTGGGGGCGTGGGCCATGAGCACCGGCACGTCGAAGGTGAAGCCGTTCCACGACAGTAAGACCTGGGGCCTGTGCTGGTCCAGGAGCGCGAAGAACCGCCCGACCATGGCCGTGGAGCCGCGCACGTACTCGACCGTGACGCCGTCCAGGTTCGTGGGCCTGCGCACGTGCGGGTACTCGGAGTTGATCGAGTGGGGATATCTATCCCCTAAATGCCTCAAGTCCTAAAGCATGGATTGCTAGCTGATCACTTGCCGATCCGGCCGCTTATTAATTAAGGGATGGCTGCCGGGCGAGTGCAGTGACGTAGTGCCGCAGCCAGGAGGCCTCCAGGCGTCACGGAAACCTAGGCCTCGTGACACGCTCGTGTAATAAAAGAGACCCGACCCTACACGAGGCTCGTGTACTACCACCGTGTAATAATGGGCCTCGTGTACACACGAGGCTACTCGTGTGCACACTAGCCCTAGGGGTCCGTGACGAGGCCGCAGCCGCCGCATGCGGCCCAGGGACCGCCGCGGGTGTGGGTGTGGGTGTGGGTGCCGTGTGGCGCACGTGACTGGCATGGCGCCGTGTAGGCTGAGGGCCGAGTGGGCTGAGGGCCGCGTGGGCTGAGGGCCGCGTGGGCTGAGGGCCGCGTGGGCTGAGGGCCGAGTGGGCTGAGGGCCGAGTGGGCTGAGGCCCGAGTGGGCTGAGGGCCGAGTGAGCTGAGGGCCGAGTGAGCTGAGGGCCGCGTGGGCTGAGGCCCGAGTGGGCTGAGGGCCGCGTGGGCTGAGGGCCGAGTGGGCTGAGGGCCGCGTGGGCTGAGGGCCAAGTGGGCTGAGGCCCGAGGGGGCCGAGGCCCGAGTGGGCTGAGGGCCAAGTGGGCTGAGGCCCGAGTGGGCTGAGGGCCGAGTGAGCTGAGGGCCGCGTGGGCTGAGGGCCGAGTGGGCTGAGGGCCGCGTGGGCTGAGGCCCGAGTGGGCTGAGGCCCGAGTGGGCCGAGGCCCGAGGGGGCTGAGGGCCAAGTGGGCTGAGGCCCGAGTGGGCTGAGGGCCAAGTGGGCTGAGGCCCGAGTGGGC
>BDDC01001236.1:12538-30588 GCA_001662425.1 Chlamydomonas sphaeroides
CCCGAGTGGGCTGAGGGCCGCGTGGGCTGAGGGCCGAGGGGGCTACACGGTGCAGCGCCGTGTGGCGGAAAGGGTTGGGGCCGACGGGATGCGAGCGGGGCGGCAAGGCGAGGAGCGAGGGGCCGCCGGCTAATGGCCACGTTCCGGACGCACGGCGGGGTTAGCGGGGTACTCACACGGATGGGAGCAGCTGCCCGGTGCGGGGCGGCGCGGCTTGCGGAGGCTCGCGGCGTGCTGCCGGTCTACCCGCACCAGCCCCTCCCTTGCCCAAGGCACCGCACCCACGACTTCAATCGAAGCCTCTAACGAAACACTTGCGGCGGGGCGTGTGCGGGGTGGCCGCCCTTGAGGCCTCATGACGGTCTGCCCCAAACAGTGCGGGTCAGCCGGTCAGGCCCCCCGTACGGGCCGTAAGGCCCCATGCCAGTGCGCCTCACGGCAATCAAGCGGCAGGGCCCCTCCCCCCGCCACCCCGCCGCCTGCCATCCTGCACCGCCGCCCTCGTCGTCCCACTCGTCCCACGCCAGACACCCTCATGGCCTCATGGTGCGGCCGCGCCCGTGAGGTCCATGACTATTTTCCCATCCGGAATGGCAAAGTCGGGGGCGAAAACCCGCGTACTCCCTGTGGTTCCAGCCGGCCGCCCCTGACTAGGGCGGCCTCATCCCTGCTGGCGCGCTAGACCACCACCCACCTCGCCACCGCCTATCTCGCCACCGCACCCACATGTCCCAAATGGGGTGCGCCCAAGAAGTGGCCCAGCTCGCGAAACAGGTCATCCAGACGTCACTCGGGACCAGCTGGCCGCGCCGCCGGGGCCCACGCCCCACGCCACAGCGCCACGCTCCGCGGCACCAGCCCCCGCCGCAGCTGAGCACCCCCCGCCTGCCTGCCTGCCTGCCTCCACCACCCACCGCCTGCTGCCGCCGCCCCCCTCTCACGCCACCTCGCACACGTCCCAGCAGCCCTCCGCCGCCCGCACGGAGCGCGCGTCGAAGGCGCCGCAGCGCCGCCCGTACTCTGTGGCGCGGCCGCGAGCCATGATGGCCTCCCGCAGCGCCACCGCGGCCTTGCTGCTGGGCTGCGCCCGCAGCCTGCGCTCCCAGTAGCTGCAGGCCTCGCCGAAGCTGCGCGGCGCGCGGCCGCCATGCCGTTGCTTGTACGCCACGAACGCGCCCGCGCGCCAGGCGGCCACGGCCGCGGCCACGCTCTCGCGCACCCACAGCGCGCTGCCGATGCGGCCCAGGTCGCCGGCGCACGGCTCGGCGCACGGCTCGGTGCCGTGCAGCAGCGTGGTGGTGGCCAGCAGCAGGCTGGTGCCGTGCAGCGGCGTGAAGCGGAGGCGCGCGCTGGCGAGGCGGAAGGCGCCGCCGGCCAGGGACCCAGCGCCGCGCAGCCACCAGGTGATGAAGGAGAGCGGCGGGTCGTTCTTGCGGACGAGATGGAGAGGGGAGGAGCGGGAGACGCAAGGGCAGCACAAGGGGTCGAGCCAAGTCAGGCGGCGCCTCATCTCGGCCAGGCAGACCCTGCAGCGCGGCCCCTACCCGGTCCCGGCGGCGCACCTGGTCTATGTGGATGCGGTTGAAGTAGTTGAGCGTGTACGACAGCGTGCAGAACGGCCCCGTGCCTGCATTGCGGCGGGCGGGCGAACGGGGAGGCGTCAGCGCCCCCTGCCTTCCGCATGCGTTCAGGATTGCACGCGCTGCTGCAACCCCCCTTTGGAACCGCCCCCGCTGCACCGCCGGTGGCGGCCTCACGCGGCCTCCCTCCACACACCTCCGCCTGGCGGGGTGCGCAGGACCGCCCAAACGACCGCAACCCCGCCGCTGCCCAGCCCTCCCGGGCCGGCCCGACCCACCCCACCCCGTCACCCACCCGGCCCGTGGTACTCGCGGCCGCAGCTGTGCCCCCGCAGCAGCCCCATGTGCCGGCGGTGCTGCCTGTCCAGCACCCCCACCAGCGCCCGCAGCAGCGCGGCCATGCGCGCGTCGCGCAGCGGGCCGCGCTGGCGGTGCTTCATGTGCGCGTAGCTGCGGGGCGGGAGAGGAGGGAGGCGGGGGACGGGGAGTGGAGGGGGGGAGGGGGCAGGCCAGGGTTTGGGACATGGACGGGCAGGGCAACCAGCCATTCAGCGCACCGCCCGTCCTTCGGTCCATGCAGCGTGGGGCCGGCGCCACACAGCGCGGCGCCGGTGTGAGAACTATGTCGGAGCCTTGAGTTGCCAGACAATCGAAGCTCAGCGGGGCTGGTTGGGGTTCTGGCGCCCTTCACGAACCCGTGTCACAGATGGGCCCGCGAGCCCTGGCTGTCACACATGTTACTTGTCACGAGACCAACGATCGGCCCCTCTGTCTAGCGTCTCGAAACATAAGATCTCTACTGTTGTTTGGCAACACGGTATGCAGCGTGGGGCTCACGCGCCGCACAGCGAGGCGTGCAGGTGGCGGCAGCAGCGGTCCGGCTAATGTGAGGTGCCGGGTGCTCACCCGCCGGGCGGCGAGGTGGGTGTGCAGGCGGCGTAGGTGAGGCCGCTGGTCTGCAGCGGCGGCGCGCCGGGGGCCGTCTTGGCGGCAGAGCGGGTCTGCGTGTGGAAGGAGCTGGGGGCGGGGAATGCAGGGGGATTCAAGGGGGGAGGACGCACGCTGGCTTCGGTGCAGCAACATACAGGCGCACGACGAGGGGCCTGGCCCCTGCCAGGGCGCCGGCCCGACGCGTGGGACTCCAACCGGGCGGCCCAGCGCCAGCCTGGGCCCCCTCCTCTTACCCCACAGCCTCACCCGTCCGCCACCGCCGCCTCGAACGCAGCCACCACGCGGTCCGCCTGCCGCTGCCCCTCGCTGCCGCGCATCTGGCGGCACACCGCCAGCGGTGCCACCCGCAGACGGCAGCCCGCCCCGCCGCGGCCGCTGCTGTGCCGGTTCTGCGGCGGCGGCGGCAGCGAGGCTAGCACTACGAAGTCGCGGCCCGTCAGGTCCGCAATGGCGGGCTCGCAGTGGCCCGTCTTGCGGGACAAGGCCGCCTCGGCGCTGAGGGACGCGAGCGGGTACAGCAGCACGGCGGCGTCAGGGGCCACCTGGGGACGGGGTGGGACGGGGCGGGGCGGGCGGGGTGGGGATCGTAAGAGAGCAACGACGAGGAAGCTGAAGCTGAGAAGACGTGGTGGGTGAGAGGGTGGGCTGGGCCGGGGGCCACCCAGGGGCGGGTCCGGGCTGGGCGGGGTTCCGGCGCGTGTGGCGTGCCTGGCGCAGGAGCGCCCCTCCACGCCCCTGCACCCGGCCTCCTCCGCCTGCTGCTGCGCTGCCGCACCGTGCCCAACAGCTACCCGGCAGCCCCTCCCTCCACACCTCTTGTAGCGCTGCTGTACCGTGCCGAGCAGCCCTCTGGCAGCCCCTCCTTACCGGCCTCCTGCCTCCCCGGCTCCTGGCCCGTCCTTCCCCTGCCCCCCCGGCCTCCTCCTGCCCCCCCGGCCTCCTCCTCCCTCCCCGGCCTCCTCCTGCCCCCCCGGCCTCCTCCTGCCTTCCCGGCCTCCTCCTGCCTCCCCGGCTCCTGGCCTCGCCCTCCCTCTGCCGCTGCCGTACCTCGTCCAGCAGCCCCGTCGCGAGCAGCAGCTGGTGGCGCCGCCCGAGGTCGAGAATTTCGTTGGGATGCCCGCACGGCTGCACCGGCGGGGGAACGGGGACTGGGGCCGCCCCGCCTGTGGACGGCATGGCGCCTAGGGTGGCATCGCATGACTGAGGCCGCTGGTGCTGCGGGTCAGCGTATCGCCAGGTGAAGGCCTCGCCAGGGTTGCGCTCAACGCTATCGGGGACGAGAGGGCGGGCACGAGGGGTGGGGTTGGCAGGGTCGGCGCGCAATGCATAGCGAAAATGCGGCAAACAAACGACAGCTGTTGTCGGTAGCTCGTGACACGCAGCTCGAAGCCGAGCACTCACATCACGTTAAAATTCGCCACATCTTTGACCGGGTGCGCAATTGGCCGCGCTTGGAGAGGCAACAACGACGGAGTCATGACAGGCTTAGCACCGGTCATGATAACAGAATTGCCTACAAGCCTCGGATGCACGCATGTCGCGAGTCTTGCAAGGCTGGTGCCGGCGAGGAGCGCAGTTATGAAGTAATCGGCTTATTGGAATCTGCTTGTACTAGGACCCTTCTTAAAGTCAGCTGTCGGACCAGCGGTCGTCGCGGTCATGTGCCGTGCAAGGGTCAACCGCGGTCCGCTTCTTTGCCTTGAAACTCATGTCCTGCGGCGACTTGTAACACGCGCAGTTTTCTCTCCGGCGTGATATTGCTAGCTGCACGCCCAACCGTTGGGGTTTGGGCCACTGGTCCCCTGGCCCTCCCTAGCCCACCCCGGCCGTCCCCGGGACCCCGGCGCACCCCGTCACCACCGCCCCGCCGGACTTCCCATATCTCTGTGTAGCCCGCCTTGCGGACTATCTTGGCAGGTAAGGGCTCTGGAGATCCCCACATAGAGATATGGGCTGGCCCCCGGCCGTCGTGGCGGTGGTGACGGCTAACGGGGTGCGCCGGGGACGGCCGGGGAGGGCCGGGAAGGGCCACGGGACCAGTGTCCCCGACCCAACCCCAACCTACCCACCAAGATTTTCCTCAAGGCGTGCTGCATTCTTTTACAAACAAACAAGATCGGGACACCACACCCGTGCCGCGCAGGGCTCGGCCCCTCGGGCGGTCTCGCCGCGAGGCGCCGTCCAGGAGGGGCCTCCCGGCCCCGTCGAGGTTGCGTGTGCATGCAACCACGGCCGCGGGCATTAGCTGGCATCATCAGGCCGATGTCCAAAGTCTGCGACCTGCAACTCTAAGCAGCGGCACACCTCCGACGTGAAGCGGTGTGCCGCATGACAGCATGCCGCGCACACCGACGCGTCACCATACTGCCCTCGCAGTGCTGTTACTTGAGTACTCTTCTCAACATTGCACACACTGCCCGTTGATAACGTCGTGAGACATTCAGCCAGCACCCGAATTCTCCCGCGGCGACGCTCCATCACAGCCTCCTGGTCACAGCGCCCACAGGTACCCGCCGTCGTCGGCCCTCCCACACCTGCAGCCCACAGCCTCCCCCGCCTAGCCACTCCCCGTGCCACTCCCCCTCTCCCTTCGTGAGGCCGCACAACGGTGAGGCGTCAGTGCTCAGTGGCGGTGAAGCGGACTGCGTGCGGCACAGGGGCGACGTAGGGTGCCTGCAAAGGGCACGGCGGAGGTGGGGGCCGGCCTGGAAGCTGGGGCACGGGAGTGACCTGTGACGTTAACGGGGGGCGTCCGAAGGGGCGCCGGAGCACCAGGGAGGTGGGCCCCCGGGGGCCGGGGGCAAGCCTTACCGGGCCCCTATCGTCGTCCGTTGCCACTACACCTGGATCCCCTGCGCTGCTGATGTTTACAAATTGCTGTACGTGGACTCATCCGCCATGAGAGACGCGGATGCGGGATGGGGAAGATATCGGCCAGGGCCCGCGGGTGCTGCCTGCTGCGCCGCTGGTCGGTCCTGAGCTGCCGTCCGCCCTTCCCCTCTCGGCCAGTGCACGACGGCACGAGACACAACGGTCCAGAGACGAGCGCTTGCAACAAAATGGCCCAACCGTGAGGGGTTGAAAGGCGCCAGCTGACGCCGCCCCCCCGCCATGAATCCAGCAATCCACATTCAAGGCCCCACCCAGGCTGCACCTGGCCTCGCCGCTGCCAGGCACCTGCACACAGCCGTGCAAAGCAAGCCCCCACCCTACTCCTGCGCGGCGCCGGCCAGCGCCGTCGTCCGCTGTGCACCATCTACCATGCGGTATGGGGCCGCGGCTCCTCCCTAGCAAGGTTCAACCAGCTCATGGCAGGCGCTCCACGCCGTCCCATCACATGCAACACACGAAGCAGACACATAGAGCCTAACCGGCTTCACACCCGCGCCGTAACGCGCTCAAGCAGCCAAGACCGCCAATGCCGCCGCGCTTAAGGAGCTTTGCGGCGCCGGCAGGGCGCCCTGCACCCTCCCCCACAGCACCACAACCGCTCCAGCGAGTAGCTGCGCGCCCCGGTCCACGCCTGCCGTAGCGCCGCAGATCAAGGGCGCCCGGACCGTCACCGTCGCATCACCGCCGGCAACCACCGACGCAGCACCGCCGCTTGTATCAATGGCGGCCGCCGCGAGTCAGGGCGCGGCCGCGGCTACGGCCAGCGGCCCCGCATCGCTGCCGCCCTACCGGCGGCCGCCGCGCGGCGCGCCGCCGAAGCGCCCGCCGGGGGCAGCGGCCTCCTCGTCGTCGCTGTCGCCCGGGTCGCCGTACACGAACATCCCGCGGTGCGCGGCGCGGGCCTCCTCCTCGTACTCGGCCATGGCCTGAAGGGTGGGGGATGGAATGGAGGTGTTACGAAGGGGGCTGCACCACCCACAACCTGCCTTCCGCCCGCCTCTGCCCTGCATTCCCAGTCCCTCACGTGCCTGACCGGCCTCGCGCGCCACTCGCCACCCCCTCCCCTTATTGCGGCTCCTTTCCCTGCGGCACAGCGCCCTGCTCGGCCCCCTCCCCTAGCTCACACCCCTGGCTAACCACTGCAGCCCCACCCACGCCCTACCTGGATGGCCTCGCGGGCCGCCGCGTCCTTGACCTTGCGCAGCTTGGGCAGTCGCGCCACACCAGCTGGAGGCAGGGAGAGCGGGGGGGGGGGAGGGGAGGCAGGGTGGGCGGACGTTGATGATGCACAGGGGCGCGTTGGGAGTTGAGCACCCTGCCCCTGCTCCTACGCACAACGGCCCGCCCTCCTCGCCCATGCCGTGCTCGCGAGCTCACCCAGCAGCATCTCCACCGCGATGTTGGTCTGCGTCTCCGGCTCCACCAGCACAGCCGTCAGCTTGCCGTTGCGGCCCTTGGGGTGCCGCGCCTTGGGGTCGGCGCGCTCGCGGGACACCTGTACGCAGCGGACGGACACACGACGTTAAGACGGCGGGGCGATCGTCGAGCTCCCACGCGTTTGCACTGTAGACGGTAGGGGACACGCAATACTGCCCCAAACCCTGACCTTACGGCCGCGCGCTTAGAGCGGCGTGCGCCGGCAGCGCCGCTGTTCATCCCAGCCCTGCCCCCGGCCGCCCCTATCCCTTTCCATTCCGCCCCCGCCCGGCCACCCACCACGTGCGCCAGCAGCGGCCGCCCCCCGCCCAGCAGCTGCGACAGCACCGCACGGCCGTCCGCCACCCAGTCGCTGCCGGGCTCGGGAACCTGGGGGCGGGCAGGGGTGGGGAGGGTGAGCATGAGCCACGGACGGTCCGGGCGTCTTGCCAGGTGGGAGGGCGCACCAAGCCGCAATCGCCCCTTGCCCTTTGCCACCAGCTTGCCCTGTACCACAACCCCTTGCCCTTTGCCACCACTTCCGTCCCCGACTTCGCCAGATGGGCCCGCCAGACTCGCACCCCGCCCTCTCCTCCGAGCCCCCACCTTGATGTGCGCCAGGCAGCAGGGGATGGCCTGGGGCGGCACCGCGGCCAGCGCCGCGTCAATGGTGCGGACCTGGATGGACGGGGGCCAAGGGGGGGGGGTCCAGTCCAAGATGGTTGGTCAGTACTTGGTTGCGGGCGATCCGGGCACTGCGCGCACTGCGTCATCCAGCCGTAGCTCTCCCGCTCCCCGCACCGGCCCGCACCCACCTTGTCGCTGGTGATGCGCTCCTTGTTGCCGTAGTCGACGAAGAACACGTCGTACATGGGCTCAGAGCGGTTGACCCGCTCCACGTGGGCGCGGTACCAGTTGCCGTCGAGCGAGAACTGCGGGGGTGGATGGGGTTGTGCGTAGGACAAGGTGAGGGATGGGTGAGGTGTCGTGTCGGAAGCAAGCAATCCGTTCTGCCCTTACTGAAGTGTATGAGTCACACCCCTACCACCCCGTGTCTTTTTCGGCACACCTGCGCGAGGCACAGCTGGCCCGCCTTGAGCTCGGGCGGGATGGGCGACGCGTCCGCCAGCGAAGCGGCCGACAGCTGCTCCGTGAGCCAGGCCACGCGGGGCTCGCCAACCACCTGGCAGTGGGAAGGATGGGGATGTAAGGGGGGGATGAGCGCCGCGACAAACTCGCAACGACCTGCCGAGCATCGCCATCCCTCGCGCGCACCCCAGCCGCCTCCTCGTGCCGCCTGGTGTCCCCACCTGCACGAAGAACTCGCTGGCGTCCGTCACCTCGGTCACCGTCACCGTCAGCACCTCCTGGCTGCGCGGCGCCGCGGCCGGCCGCGCCGCGCCGCCGGCGCCGCCCGCGGCCGAGGCCCAGCTGCCGGCGGCGGTGTGGCCATTGGAGGCGCCGTTGGAGGCCGCTGCGGCGCCCTCGTCGTCGCCCGCATCGTCCTGGTCCATGTCGGGGCTCCAGTTCTCCCAAATCTGCGCACGGATGGGCATGGCGCTCGAGCCTGACGCCAAGCACCACCGTGCGCCAGGCGTCATGCCCAGACGCGTTTCTGTTGCTCCCACCTTGTTCGGCTGCCTTCTGCAGCTGTACCCTCACCCCCAACAACCTGAACACGCACGCATCAGCCTCAAAACCCCCTGCCTGCACCGGCATATAGTCGCTAACCCACCCACCCACCCACAGCCGCGCCTCCTTGGCCGACTCGCCCCAGCCACCTCAGCACGAAAACACACGTCTGCCTTCCAAGTAAGTATCCCCTCTAAGCAACGTTCGTCCGCTCGTCCTCACCCACCTTAAGCCGCGCCTCCTTGGCCGCCTGCTGCAGCCGCATCATCTCGCTGCCGTCCGCCAGGCGCGAGGGGTCCATGTTGGGCTGCAGCCGCGCCAGGCCTGGGGGGCAGAGGAGCGGGGCAGATGCGACACGCGGATGGGAGGGAGGGGCGAGGAGCTTCACAACATTTGTGCACGTCGCTTTGGGGGCTGGAAAGGGAGACTGGGAAAGACAGTTGATCAGCTCCGATCAGGTCGCACCGGTTGCCACCACTGCGCCCCTTGCTGCGTGGCCCCTCCCTTTGAACATCCAGACCACGCCCAACGGCGCTTGGTGCTCCCATCAATGCCCGTCCCCCATCCAGCCCGCCACGTACCCTTGGCCAGCAGCGCCAGCGCCAGGTTGAAGGGCCGGCCGGGCGCCACGCCAGGCGCGGCCGCCTGCGGCTGCAGCAGCACGGTGCCCAGGAAGGTGCCGCCGCGGTCCATGGTCTCAATCACCACCTCCACGTCGCGCTGCATCATGACCTGCGGGTGGCATGGGGCAAAACAAGCAATGTGAAGCAGTGTTGTACCACGCATGGCCGCGACCCCGACCGACCGTCTGCGCTAAGACCGAAGGCCGATGTGTGTCAAAATGGATCGGTTGCCTCGTGTGGGCCCTACCTCGCGCGTGTAGGCCAGCGCCTCGTCCGCGAAGGGCTCGCCCTGTGTCAGGAATGGGGCGGGAAGCGGCGGCAAGCGGCGTTAGCCCCTCACGCCTTGCCAGCCGCGTTGGGCCCCCGCCGCGCCTGCAGCGCCCGGCCTCGTTCTCGTACCCGGGGGTAAGTGCCAGTGCCAGCCACATCTCGTCCCCCATGACTCCCGCCTCCCACCCGCCATCGCGACACCCCTGTGCAAGCGCTCACCACGACCGCGGGCTTGCCGTTGCCGGCGGGCTGCGCCCTGCTGGGCGTCTTGACGCCGCTGGGCGCGAAGACAATAGTGACGCCCTCCTTGGGGATGTGCACGCGCAGGCGGTGGCCTGACAGCACGTACTCCACCACGCCAACCATCTTGCCTGGTTGTCGGGCGCAGTTACGAGAGCGGCAACGGAGGCGGTGTCGAGGTTATGAATGGGCCCCCAGCGATGCCGCCGGGCGGCGCCTTGCGAGCCCAGCTGGCCCTGAAGCCCCGCATCATCACTGCCCCTGCGTCCCCAGCAGTGCCTCACCCGCGCGCTGGAAGAAGGGCAGGTACTGCTTGGCCCGCGTGGCGCTGCCCGGGGTGGACACGTCGTTGACGCGGTTGGCGGGCGGCTCCTTGGCCGAGTGCACGCCGCGCTTGGAGGACTTGGCCAGCTCCTCGCACGCCACCAGCCTGATGGGGGGAGAGGGGGGGAAAGCGGAGGCGCGGGTGTTCGTGACGATCCCGGGCTGGGTCCGAGGTGCTGGTAAGACCAGCGCGGAGACCCGGCGCTGCGCCTTGGTCCCGCTTCCCCAAAGCCTGGATGTTGGCGCCGATCCTGGGCTCGGTCCGGGATGCTGGCACACCCTGGGCAGCCCAAGCGCAGAGGACACGGCGCGGCGCCTCGCCCACCGCATGCCGCCGTGTCACGAGGGTTGTCCACCCCACCTCCCAGCCGCCCGCCCCCGCTCACTTCTCGTACACGCAGCTGCGCTCCTCGTCGGTGCGGTGCTTGATGACGGTCGCGAAGCCGCGCGCCACCGCCATCTCGCTCACGTTCTGCTTCTCCTCGCCCTGGGGTCGCCGGGACAGGGGTTGGGAGGTGAGCATGTGAGCACCGCTGCACTCGCCGCCGCTCATCCCGCCCCGCCTGTCCGTGCACATCTCCCTCGCCTTTTCCAAGCCAGCTCCGCATTGCCGTTTCGGCAGCTCTGCCCCGAGGCGCGCCCCACGACACGAACCCTGGTGCCACCCTCTCCCCGGCCCGCCCCGCGCACCTTCTCCGGCACCAGCTCCACGTTGCCGAACGCCATAACGCGCTCCTGGTCGCCCGACAGCATCATCTCGGCTGCAAGGGGCGGGGAAGAAGAACATTACAATCATAAATAAATAAATAATGTAATTGGGTTGGGTCATCTCGGCTGCAGGGTGTGCAAGGGCGGAACGAGGAATAGCGGAGGTTTGCAGACGGTGAGGGCAGACGCCAGGGCGAGCGGATGCCAGGGCAGGTGGTTGGGTTGAGCGTGGTGAGGGCATCAGGACGACGAGCAGATGCCAGGGCAGCAGGGCGCGCAGCCGCCGCCAGACCTTGCCCGGCACACGCCCCCGCCTCTCATACCACCCCTCCCCGCACCCAGCCACGACCTAAGCCTGCTCAGCCGGCACTCACGCGTCATGACCTTGCGCGTGTACTCCATCTTGACCTCCACCGGCCGCCCGATGAGCCGCTTGCGCAGGTAGTCCTTGGCCTCGCTGGCCCAGGCCTCGGCGGGCCGGTCGCGGGCGGGAGGGCGCGGAGCACGGATGCTGCGGATGGAGAAGGGCGGCAGGCGGGCGGGCGCGTGGGTGGGCAGGGCGGGAGGCAGGGGGGCACAAGTGCGGGGGTGCGCAGCGCGTGGTGGTGCGGGCGGCTGTCGTGGTTGTGGTCGTGATGGTGGTGGTGGGGGGGGTGCTGCGTTCGTGCGCGTGCGTGCGCGTTGCGGCCGGCCGTCGGCTGTCAGACAGTACGAATACTTTGATGGCATCATGGCGCCACTCATACGGATAAAATTGGTTATTTGGTTTGGACATCACCCAGCCAAGTGCCTGCCGCCTGTGCGTGCTCGTGCGCTGTTGGCCGCGCGCGCATGCCCACGACCCGACCTCCGGTGTGGCGGCCGTGCGGCCATGCGCCAGAATACGGCCGACGGGCCACACCGCCGCCGTGCCCGTGCTTGTTACGGCCAATGCAGTGCGCCTCTTCGTCCTCCCCGGTCAACAGTGCAAGGCAATCGTCAGTACCCGCGCGCGGGCCGCCCGGGTGCTGCATCTGGCCTCCGTGACGTCCGCTGTTGCGTTGCGCCCTGCGACCCCCGGCCCTGTAATCCCAAACCGCTCGCCCGCGGCTTGCGTTTGGGACCATGGGACGATCATTGGACGATCATGGGGCGCTCGTGGGGCGATCACGGGACAATCAGGGGGCGATCATGGAGCATGGCCTGGTGCGCGTTGGTGTGCATGCTTGCGGCTCGGTAGGCCGGCAGAGCCTCGGCTGTCAGACAGTACGAATACTTTGATGGCATCATGGCGCCATTCATATAGATAAAATTAGTTATTTTGTTTGGACATCACCCAGCCAAGCGCCGCTGGCCTGCCGCATGCGTGCGTGCGTGCGCTGTTGGCCGTGCGCTACCCCCCGCGACCCCACGCTGGGGTGTGCCTCCCTGCCATCTGGCGGCCTCATGGCCCTACGCCAGGTCGCGGCCCTGACCAACCACATTGCCGCCGTGCTCATGCGTGCTGTGGCCGGTGCAATGTGCCTGTCCTCCTCGGCCTGGACTGCCAGGCAATGATCCGTGACTGCGCGTGTGCAGCCCATGCGGCGCGCCTCGCATGCAGTTGGGCCCCGTGACGCGCCTTGCTGGGTTGGGCCCTGCGTCCCCGCAGCCTGATCCTCCAGATGGGGCATTGGCATGGCACCCCGCAGCGAGCGTACAACCCGTGGCAGCTCGGGCCGTGGCTGCCCGCCGCGTGCGTTTGCGACTGCCCTGCGTTTCGGTGTGCGCGCGTGCGTGCGGCTCGGTTGGCCGGCGGAACCTTGGCTGTCAGACAGTACGAATACTTTGATGGCATCATGGCGCCATTCATACGGATAAAATTGGTTATTTTGTTTGGACATCACCCAGCCAAGCGCCGATCGAGCCGTGCTCGTGCTCGTGAAGCGCCTCGGCGTGTGCCGTGCCTCATTGTCTGCCTCCCTCCTCGCCATGAGCCCCCTACCCCTGGTCCCCGTACCGTCAGGCGCCTCATGCTGAGCACCGAGACTTGCTGTGACGCCGACACCGCTCCCAAACCCGCGCATTCCTCTTTCAGTCCCCGCTGGGCCCCCATACCTAGACAGGTTGACACGCCGCTCCGCCCCGTTGGCCGAGTCCTTGATGACCAGGCAGTCGCCGCTCACAACCTCCACGACCTGGGGGCGGTGGGGTTATGGGGATGCGCAGGTGAAGGGCGTTGCAGGGTTCGTGCCGAAGTGAGTTTTAGACATCCACGACCTGAAGTCTGGATGTCTTGAGTTTTCGACGAAGTGCCCGCTGCCTCGGTCCTCTGCGCTGCTTTCGCCACCATATCCACAACAACCACCAGCCCGTCCCTCAGCGGCCAAGGATACAGTCCCACCCCGTTTCGCTGCCCGCCCTTGGCTGCCTGCACTCCGCTGCCCGCACTCCGCTGCGCGCTCACCTTGCCGGTGAAGTTGTCGCTGAGCTTGGTCTGGTTGGAGGGCGCCGGCACGTAGCCGGTCCACATGGCCTTCTTGTCGGCCTTGGCGCCCTTCTCAATGTCGCGCAGCTTGAGCGCCGCGCCGGGCGCCATGAGGCCCAGAGACCACTCCACGCACTGCGAGACGGCGGTGGGGGGAGATGCGGTGGGTATCGGACAACGCTCCCCATCCCAAAGACCTCGCGAGCACCCGGACGCGAGCTGCGAAGCAACGTGCTCGCCCTCCCGCCTGCCACAGCCCCCTCGTTCCTTAGGCGCGCACCCCTTTCGGCCTCAGCCCCTGGACGGCCTGCGCCCGCTTCTACGCTTTTCCTCCCCCAACCACCTCGCTCCCCCTGTGGACCCCAACAAATTTGCTCCTCCCGCTACCATTTCTCGGGCTTGCCGCGACCCCACCGCCCGTACCCTCCCAGACCTCGCACCTTGGCCAGGCCCGACTTGAGTAGCTGCTCGGCCAAGTGCTCGCGCTCCGCAGCGGCGGGCGCCTCCGGGGCGGGCGCCTCAGCAGCGGCGGCGGCCGGCGCGGCAGCGGCCGGGGCCGCCTGAGGGGACGACATCGAGGGGCAGCGCGTCAGGGCGCGTTCGCACCTCAGGTGTGGGATACGGAGCGCTCATCTCCAGCCTGACCTCGCTCCCCACAGTGCCCCTTGCCTCTTCCCTCCTGCTCACCGGCGGGGTGTACAGCACGCTGCCGAACAGGTTGCCGTACTTGTCCACACCCTCCAGCACCACCTTGACGTCGCTGCAAGGGGCAGGGTGGTGGGCGAAAATGTGGGAGGGCCGTTACTGATGGGCCAGTCTGGTTCGCGGCCGAGGCCGAAGCTCGAGGTGCGACTACGGCACATGGACAGCTTGTCGCTATGCCGCCCTTGCTCTGCTCACCGGTTCAGCACGCGCGCCTCGGTGAAGGCCTTGGCCTCGCGGGCAAACGGCTCGGCAGCGCTGCTTGCGGCAATTGACGCGGCCGTGGGCGCCGCGGCGGCGCCGTCCTCGCCCGTGGCCGCGGGCTCGGCGGCGGCCTACGCGTGGGAGCACCAGATAGGAAATCCTGATCAGGCATCCCCTTCCACGATGCCGGTATCGGGCGGGGCGGAACCTGCCCCTGGCAGCCCAAATACGGCGCCGTCCCTCTCCCGCGCTGCCCTTAAACCCGCCCTGCGCCCCTGACAGTCTCGCCGCCTCCCTCACGCCGCACTTCCACGCTGCCTCCGCTCCCTGTTCCTCCCGCAGCGCCTCACCCTCCTGCCCATGCTGGGGCACTGCACGCCCGCCAGGTTGAGCAGCAGGCTGATGGTGCCGGTGGGCAGCAGGCTGACGCGCATGCTGCTGCCGCCCAACACCGCCTCCACCACCGCGTCCACGGTACCGCCCTTGCCCACGGTGGACACCAGCATCGACGCGGCGTCGTCGTCCTGAGCGAGGGAGCGGGCAAGGGAGGTGGGCGGGAGCGTCAGGGGCACGGAGCACCGTTCCGGCGCATGGAAGGGAGGCGCCGGTTGTCTGGATGCGGTACATCTGCCACGTCTGCCACGTCTTCTCCCGTCCGCTCCTCCCTCCTGGTCCTCTTCCTCTCGCACCTGCCCCGCCGTCTCGCGCACGGCCTTGGCGGTGCGCGCGGGGTCCTTGGTCCACACGCCCAGCCCCGAGCCCTGCGCCGCCTCCTCGGCCTTGCGCAGATCCTCCAGGTAAGGGCTCTGCTCCTTGCCGATGGCGCGGACCTGGGGAAGGCCGGCGCGCGGAGTAGCGTGTTGGAGTGCGACATGTGGGGGTTTGAAGGGCTCCAGGAAGCCCCACGGCCGCTGCTCTCGCCGTGCGGGGGTGCACGGGGGCCGTGGAAAGGCAACGGACGCTCTTTCTCCATCGTCGCCGGCATCTCCAGCGCGGTGGTCGCTGCTGAGCCGGCACAACCCCTCGTGCCCTCTGCCGCACCTTGGCCCAGCCGTTGGCAACGACGGCAATGGCCACGTTGTCCTGCTGATTGAGGAACACCGAGCCGAACTCGCGGTTGCCAATCGCCTCCACCACATAGTCCACACGGAACACGCAGGCCTGGGAGGAAGAGGTAGCGGGGGGAGATGGGGCGTGGATGGGGCAGGGTACGTGTTGTGGGTTAAGCAAAACGGGACGGAAGGCGGGGCGAAGTCACGGGCTGCGGGCCTGCGGCTCGGACCGACCGACTGTGCCGGGAATGGGTCGCTGGCCGGGTACCAGCGACGATGGCGTGTCATAGCTAGCGTGGGTGTGGGCTGACGCGCGGGCACGCACTGCGCTGCACGCGAACAAGCGAAGCATGCAACGGGCACGAACCTGGCCGACACACTTCTTGCGCAGGAACTCGCGGCTCTCCCAGGCGAAGGGCTCGTCCTTGCTGCTGCCGTCGCGCTTGCCCTGCGAGGCCGGGGCAGGAGCAAGTCCGTTTGGGGCGACTGAGTCGCAGATCGCATGCTGCTGCTGCCGGTCCCGTCGCGAGTGCGCACGGTCGCACCAGCTTAGGCGCGATCAGCGACGAGAGCGTGATGCGCTTCTCGGGCGCGGGGCCAGGGCCCTTGGTGGTTCCGGCAACGACCAGAGTGTCGCCGGAGACCACCTCCTTCACGGTACCGCGGAGCCATCCGGTAGCCATCTTGGCTGCTGCTGTGGGTCGTGCCTCTGGGGCGAGGTGGTCAAGTCCTGCGCGGCCTCGCCTAGTATTGCAGATCAATGCTAGCCGGGCTCGGTGCTGGCTGTACCTTACGCGTCGCGTGCGGCTTGTATGTGAAGCGACACTACTCTACAGTGCGTGGTATGTCGATCTAGGGCCATTCGCCACACTTGACGGGACAGCGCCCATGAATTTTGGACGAGCGCGGACACGTCCCTAGGGCTCGCAGACCTGGCACCGACACGCGCGGTAAAACTGTGGATCATCAAATTACCTGGTGTCAACATGAAGTGTGCAAAAGGAATCGCCTCTCGGGGGCAGTAGCGGAACAGCAGTCGGCGCATCGCCAGTGGGGGGGAAGCAGGGTTTGACACGCTCGCGTTTAGAACACCCCGACAAGCTTGGTGCAGACAGTCCCTCCCATATCCACGGAGCTACCTGTATGTGCCCGTGGTGATTGTTACAGTGAGAAATGAGGTAGAGCCGCCAAGAACTGAATTATAAACGGAACGCAGCAGCCCTGGTACTAGCCCGGCCACGCTGAGCCTGGACGTGCTAGATCAGCGTTCGTCGCATCGTCGCAGCAACTAGGCGCGATGCCCACAAACCACGACCCCAACGCTGTTGAGACAGCTGTTCACGCGCTGTTCGACGGCAAGGGCGACTCCACGATTATAGACTACATCTGTGGAATCCTCGAGGACGAGCACTTCGACTTTGGCAACGATGGCGAGGAGGCATATGAGGCCATCGGGCACTTCCTGGTGAGCTGCCGCGGCCAGCGGCCGCGGCCCACGTAGCGCTACGATGACACACCATGGCCGGGGAGAAGTGCTGACTGGCGGTGACAGCACGGCTGCGCAGCCGCGCGGGCACGGCTGTAGGGGGTGGCAACGTCAGGCCCCCGGCACGCCGCCGTCGGCCTCGGCCTCGGGACAGCGCACGCGCGCCGGGCAATGTCAATCCGGCGCCGCGCTCATAAGTCTCGATGTTTTGTCGCTCGGCGCATCGCTGGCTCTTGCTCGGTCTCGCCAGCCGCCGGGGCCGCGCGCCGCTGGCCAGCCTCCCACGCCAACCTTGCCCGCCGGCGCCCCATGTGCCCCCGCGTGCCTCAGCCTTCTGTGCCACGGCCGCTGATGGGGGCGCCGCCTCCTCCTCCTGCAGCCGCTCCTCCCACCCACTGATCTCCACCTAATTCCACTGCCTCCTACCAGATCGATGGCAACTGCGTGAGCAGCGAGGCCGAGGCGCGCGAGGCGTGCCGGGTGCTGGCGGGCAAGCTGTCGCTGCGGCCAGCTGCAGCCTCCACCATCCGGGCGCTGGAGTCGGGGCCCGTGCAGGTGTGTGTGGCGGCAATAGGAGGGGACGGGAGGGGAGGGACAGGGTTAGGCCAAGCGGCACGGCCAAGGCGTTGGATGGTGGGACAAGAGGGCGCATGCGGACATGCGGGAGGAGCGCTGTGCAGTTGATGGAAGGGCATCTCGACGGGACGGCGGCACGTTCACCCGAAGGCTGGAAGCCGGGACGAGCGGTCGACGCCCTGACAACACGAGTGGATCAGGGTTGCGGGAGCCTCGGCGCTTGGGGGCCTGATGGCATGGGAGGCAGGTGGCGCCACGGGAGGACGGAGGGAGGCGCTGCGGCGCCGCAGCTCGCTCTGGCCGGGCCGCCGCAGGAGGGCCGTTCTCCTTGTTGCGGCTGCAGGGAACACCGCCGGGCTATCCGGGGGCTGCGGACTGCGGCCGCTTCCCCAGCCCCTCGCTGCCTGCCTGCCTGCCTGCCTGCCTGCCCCGCCCCTGTGGCCCATGCCGCCCGGGCCCGCCCCCAGCTCTCCAAGGCGGACGATCGCGCGGTGCTGTACCAGGAGCAGTCGTACCGCCACCTCATCCAGGTAACGTACGGCGTACGGCTCACGGCGTACGGCGAACGCGCCCCGGACAGGCCGCACCCCCAGGCACCTCCGTGCCGCGGGGAGCCGGGCTGAAGGCCGCTCTTCTAACACGCGGGGCGTGCGGCCGGCGTGGGGCAGCACCGTACGGCGTACGGCGGGTCGTACGATGCGATCCTGGCTGAGCGGACTGTGCGGCGTGTCCCCAGCGCGTCGACCACCAGGCGCCTCCGCCAGGCGCCTCCGCCAGGCGCCTCCGCCAGGCTCCTGCTGTCAAGCCCCGGTCGCGCGGCCCAGGTCGCGCAGCCGGGTTCGCCGCCGGGCAAGGCCCGGTGCCGGCCCTCGCACAGCCAGGCCCTCGCAAGGCCTGGTGCCGGCCCTCGCAAGGCCTGGTGCCGGCCCTCGCAAGGCCTGGTGCCGG
>BDDC01001237.1:0-30581 GCA_001662425.1 Chlamydomonas sphaeroides
CTCCTTGGCGTCCTGCTCCTCCTTGGCGTCCTGCTCCTCCTTGGCGTCCTGCTCCTCCTTGGCGTCCTTGGCAATCTCCTTGGCGTCCTGCTCCTCCATGGCGTCCTGCTCCTCCTTGGCGTCCTTGGCGATCTCCTCCTCCTGCTCCTCAGCGGGCTTGGCCTTCTCCTTCTCTTTCTTGGGCCCCTCATTGGAGTCCTTCTCATCCGTGGACTTGGCCTTCTTCTTCTTGTCCACGGCAGGCTCCGACTCCGTGATTTCTCCAGCCTTGTGTTTGCGAAGCTTGAGCTCAGGGAGCTTGTTGACGATTGAGTACAAATGAGACATAGTAAACTCGACTTCATCAAAACCGTTGGTTGCTGAGGACGGTGGTCGAATGGTGAACGTCGGTATGACCTTTGGTATGTTGTCCCAGAACTCGTCAGTGCATTTCACCATCTCGGTGAAGTACAGAGCCTTTTTGAGTTTGCAAACATCAGTCGCCGGCACCTTGTTCTGGCGTGCAAGTGAATACCACAGGGTGAAAGTGTCCGAGTCGACCAGACCATCATCTTGAACATTGAATTGCTTGAGATCCCAGATGACAGTCTTTGCATATGGACCAGCATTGTCATAAAGATCACGCACACTAGTGCATTTTGAGACCAGAAAACGTCCCTTCTCAAGGATGATGGGGGTCTTGCAATCATGAACCAGAACCTCGAGCACGATCAATGGCTTCGGGGTTGCCATCTGTTTGCTTCTGAGTGAGCACGAGAGTAGAAAGAGAAAGGAAATACAAGACCACCTGGCTGAGTGAGATTACGTATGTCTGTGTTTGAGCCCATGTGTAAAAGTGAGGAATCGTATATGTCGTGAATGTCGTACAGCAATTTGACTCCTTTTCGCTCCTTTTTTGTCCTCGTGACATTTGTTCTTGACCCACACCGCTTCAGATCAATGTTCTCCTACAATGAGTTGCAGAAGTTCTGCTTTGCATTCAAGTTGGACCCCCCCTTCCAATGAAGCTTACAACGAACGGAGACAACAAAACTATGGAGTTCATCTGCGTGAATTTGGAGTTGCTTCCGACCAAGTTTCCCAGAGATCGCATTATTCCTAAGATCACGAAAGATCACATTGGTATTTGGCTGTACAACTCGAGTGTCACAACCACTTGCGTATCCTTAACTGAAGTCAAGGACTATAAGATCACCCACATGTGCAAGTTTGGGTCATCGACAGCTGTCATTGATGCCCCATCATTCATGGACATACTTGCAGATCCTGGCATGTGGTGGTATCACACAGAATTGAGAGGTTCAAGAATCCAGGATCAATCTTTGTCAACAACAGCAGCTGCCCTGGTGACACTATCCCCCCAAAAATATGTACCAGTTGCTTTCAACACGTACAATGGGCTCTTTTTCGCCAAGGTCAATAACAACCCTGACATCGATGACACACCTCCGTATGCAGTTACAACGTATCAAGAGTCATTCGAGGCCGCCTACATACCCACCATATCATGGTTTGGCAACTCGAGAAGCCTGCACCCCATGAATGTGCCCCTTTTCTATGAGGACGACAAGATCAAGTCTATCCGGAAGATCCAGCTGGACGCAGAAAGACAGAAGAAAGAGAAGAGTGCAATGGTAGTTGACAAGTTGGAGGCATTATACGCTGTTGCACCGGGTGATGTGCTGCGGTTGATTCTGACTATCCTCCAGAAAGCGTGTTTAGAATTGAGTGAATAAATGTGATCTACCAATCAAGATCCGGGCCTCAAGATCCGGGCCTCATCCTGATGTAATTGATCAGTGTGTCTTGAGCAAGAGAAGGATACACTCGGCCAAGTGAATTCTGAGACACCTCAAAACCACTAGGCATCAACTTCTTTGTGAATAGTTCTGGGCTGTCTCTTGCATCTCTTGTCTCCCTAGCAGACACTAGACCCGGCTCCAACACCGAGGCCTTTCTCATGCATTCGCAGTAGCCCTAGTAGCTCTTGCCCTGCTTCAGCAGTCTATAGCGCTCTCCACCAAGACACCACTACTCCCTTGGTATTCTTTTGCATACTTGCAGACCGCAATCATCATCTCGCAATTTCTAGAGTGTAACGAGCACAATATATACAATGGGTTTGGGGAACGCAGAGGACTCCGTGACGTATTCACATGCACCAGATTTAGAACTCCAACAACCCGGCATATGGGCCTTCACGGCCTTCAATATTTGTTCAAAGATCACTGCTCGTTGACACGGGGTTTCCTGATAGTTACCCTGCGCTACCTTGGACACCAGTCGTTGCACTGCTGCTGATAATTGAAATGGCGCTGCATCCGAAGACAGGTACTTGCATGCTTCTATGACACCATACCACACGAGTGTCATGATGAACATGCCACCGGGGCGCAGTACTTTGTGCGCATTTTGGAATGGTTGAATCAGTAGCCGTTCTTTATGGACGAATTTCTTGTATGAGCAGCACATGGTTGTTACAATGTCATATCGCTTGCGGATGCGAGTTGTCTGTGTGGTCCAATCCTCGACCAAGTCTGGACGCCGAGCAACTTTATCATCTAGTGTGTCCGTAGATTGCAGCATATCAATTGTCAACGGCAAACCGAGTGTTGGACACAACGTAAAAACGTCTGGACACTTGGTACCCATGCATAGCACGAGTACACGGCCAATACCTTGCCTCACCAACAAAGCGATTTGTTACTGTATATTTAGCACTTCCTACATCATCTCGAGATCTTAAAAATTTCAATCCCTCCTGTAGCCAATGCTTTTGTGTTCTTCAATGGTGTCTATGAAATGTGAGTCACTACACAGCACTACAAACTCACATTTCCTGACCCATCTGCCAAGACGCAGACCGATGAGGTCCTGAAGACTCTCAAGTTGGTCATTGGGGCCCTCAACCTGCCAAATACGATTCACGTGACGGGCGTCACAGGTGATGTGACTACTACTCATTTGTTGGGAGCGGCAAAGATATCCACGACAGTGCGCTCCACGTAGTGCCCAATTTCGGTTGCATTGTGAACCTGTGATTGTTGACGAATGTTGTCGTATAAGTGGCAAGGGTGGCGCAGGAGTTTCTCGTGCGAGGTTTTGAAGGTCATGTTCCAGCACACACCACCTACAGCGGGTGCATCATCCAACTCCCCTCCAGAGGATATGCACCGGTCGTACCACGTTCTGAAGGGTTTGTCATCGGATGGATATAGGATATAGAACTGTCATTTTGTAGCTATCAAGTGCAAACTTCCACTCACTTTTGGCAACATCGCAGTGTGTTTCATCATCATTCATGTCAATCAAGAGTTCAATAAGGCGCTGCATACGCCCATGCTTTCCGATATTGCCAGGAAGGAGAATGACTACGGCCAGCAACATGTCGTAGTACGTAACAACAAAACTCAACATCGTTTCTCCCTCCCGGCCAACGTTACGGAGTGGCCTGCAGAACACACCCGTGTCCGGCAAGTGTCTACAGAAATTCCCCTTGTCCAAGATGACCAGTTCGTACCCATACTGTGCACAAGCCGCCATGACGGGGGCAATGGCTTGGGTGTAGTTACAGTCTGCCATGACGACGACCTTGCTAGTCGGCTTCCAGGAAATGATGGGGCCTCACCCAACAGGAGCAGGGTGTACAGGGACCATCCAGGAGAAGGGTTGCTCTGTGGTAATTTTGGTGACATCAGCAAATGGCCCACCGGCCACTGCCGCAGGGCGCGACAATGTGGCCCTCACCGCAAATACTAGATTATCATTGGGACGCTCAGACATGATGTGCTGCAAGTGCATGCCATGGTGGCGTAGTTTGTACGCAAATGTGGGGCGCTCCAGGATTAGTCACTTGACTCACGGGGCGCTCATCCGCTCTTCTGGATGCATGAGCATATGGGACTGCCCTTCTGATTCACACCAGATGTATGGCGTCACTTGCCAGTGCTGTCAAAACACCGGATCTGTCTCAAGGAGCTGGAAAAAGAGGTTGTCCATCCAGAAGTAGTCACCGGATACCCGGCCTGTGGCGAACATGGTCATCATGCCCCGGTGCCATGCTTTGATAATGTAGGCCTGTTTGATTGCGATGATGAACCACGAGGCCGGACCTCGGCCACTGCTGTGACCATGATACATCCATGAGCCGTTTGGTAGGAGGGCAATGTACATCCATGACGCGACCGGCATCATGCACAGCATGGTCACGTCGGCCCAAATGCCACCGTACCGCGCCAGCAGACACAGGCGAACGACGTCCGATTGCGCTGCGGCTCGCCCGTCAAGACGTTCGACACATCTCACTTCCTCGGGCGATAGCAGGTTTGGCAGGTCGTCCATGCTAATCAAACGAACACGCGCGTCCTCTGGCGCTTTGTGGTGAATCCATGATGCTGCAATCAGGCACACAAAGACGGGGGCCCTGTCCCAGCCTTGAAGCCACAGGATCCACATGTTACAGCCTGCTTGCTGGGTTTCGTGAAACGGCGTGGTTGTTGACAGCAGCAGATCAGCGTATGCGACTAATGCTTCATTATCTGTGTAACTGACAAGCTGGTCCGGGCCACCTGCACTGACAAACTGTTCCAGGCTCGTGTACCGCTGACACGACATTGCTGACAGCCACCAAGACACCACAACCAGCATGACACTTACTACAATCGTCACTGCGAGAAACACAAGAATCACCATAGTCACATGTGACACTGTCGTCATCATCATTATCAATCGACTATCTGATCTACAAACGTTGGTGTACTAGATTGGATTCATTTTCGTCTTGGGACACCCAAAAGAAGAACTTGACAACTTCAAGTCCCAATACCAATGGTAAAAAGATGGCCGCGCTGATGGACAGCACTTGCAAACTTGTCGGGGGTTTTGTTGCACAGCTAAGATATTGCACTTCATTATGATACTGTTTCTCCTTGATCATATTCATCTGCTGCTTGATCGTGGCATGTTTATTATTCAAATCATTCAAATTGGATAAAGTATCTTCCAGCTTTTTGATTCTTGTCAAAAGCATCATCTGGAAGTGGGTGTGGCGTGACATTTTCAATAATGGAATGCTTGTATTGCTTCATTCCTTATGTGCAATGCAACTCGATCATGGGGTATGCAAGTGACGCAGGATGTACACTTGGCCAAGTGAAGTCTGAGACACTCCCCAAGTGGATATAAAGAAGTCTGGATGCGGCTGTACTACCATGGGACTGTATGGAAAAGACCTCAGCATTTCATAAAATTATCCGATTAGGACATTTTCAATGCACATTTCCAATGACGACCATTTAGTCCAAGAATCAGCGGTATCACGTGCAGCACAGGGTGTTTTGAGGGCTGCCAGTGCTGTTGTGACCCTTGTGCAAGAGTCACCGCATCAGGATGCCTTGTTGCAGCAGCTCTTTCAATATGTTTCTCGCAGCTATATAAAGGACATTATCACGCATCTTGATCTCAGTGTTTGCAATATATATTCGAAACTACATCAAATTGACAACCCATCATTGGTGGTCCATTCATTGATTGCCATTGAAAATGCGTTGTGTCGCATGGTACATCTGTTGCTACAGGGCATGCCGTTTTGAATGGGACACCTTGGATTGGACTGCTTTTGCATCTGCATTTCCTGTCCGCCCCCCCTTTAGACTATTGTAATAGTTTGATTCCCGATGATTCCCTGATCATCATCATTTACTCTCAAACACAATGGTGGCCTTCTCACCCCGTGCAACTATGGCCCTGACTGAGACTATTGTCGAGTGGGCATGCACGGAGGATGCTGATGCAACTACCCGGCATACCCTGCAAAAGAAATGTGACAATCTCATTGCGTCCGGGGCGGATGTCAACAGTGCTGATCTAATCAAAAACATATACATTCAGACTCGGGTGGACACTGACAACTGGTCGTACACGCCCAAACAATTTAGGTACATCATTAGCAAAGGGGCGGACCCCAGTCACATCCTGTCAATCTTGTGGCCAATTGAGCCAGCTTTTGTCAAGGAGCCATTCCACAACCATGAATGTGAGCTTTCAGTGGTCGTCGAGAGTGGTGCAGATTTGAACATGGATGATGGCTGTCTCTTGATAGAGTATGTCAAGGAACCGTGGGAGTCTTCTGCGACCCTCGAAATGAGCGCTCCGTCCATGTTGGACTACTTGTTCGACTATGGACTAGATCCAGATGTTCGCAACGGGGAGGCACTGCTCATCACCATCAAACGATACAATGAGCTTGCGGCAAAACCTGCATACAAGCGCGAAACTGACCCCACCCTTGAACAGCTCAAGTTCTATCAAGCAACCAACATATACTGTATTTATGGTTTGGTTCTAAAGACACTGTTTAAGCGCTGTAGCCTTGCAACCAATATTAGAGCGTGGAAGGATGTGAGGGCTCGTGAGCTTCAAAACATGATGTACACATGCAGCCCGGAGATGAAGCTATATGTTTCGCACGCTGCCCGTGTAATCCAACGATACTGGTGCACAAGGAAGTCTAAAGTCTAAAGTCTAAAGTCTAAAGTCTAAAGTCTAAAGTCTAAAGTCTTAAGTCTAAAGTCTAAAGTCTAAAGTCTAAAGTCTAAAGTCTAAAGTCTAAAGTCTAAAGTCTAAAGTCTAAAGCCTAAAGTCTATAGGACGCGCAACGCTACGGCGCTGCGCGTCCTTGAGGAGTCGGATGAGTTGAAACGGAACTTGTAGTGGATGTGCAAGTAAGCTGATCGCCAACGATACCTAATTTATATGTAGTGTAGATGCGACGTAGATGTAGATGCGACGTAGATGCGACGTAGATGGATGCATGATTTTTGAGATTACTGGTAAAAAGAATGAGATACAAATATTAAGGAAGAAGGAGGACAAGAAGGAGGACTGCCCTACCATTTCCGACACCATTATTTACGACTGTACACCAGCATCATGCACGTCGTGTATGTGCTGGAGTGCCGGAACGGCAAGTCCTACGTCGGCAGATGCGCTGCAGAGGGACTACACCAACGCCTAGAGCAGCACCGAACGGGCAGTGGTTCCAAATGGACGGCGTTGTATCCGGCTTTGCGGATTGTGAAGTCCAAACAGTCAATGGACCCGCTGGACCAGGATCGCATGGTGCTGGAGTGGATGCGGGTGCAGGGTATTGCTAATGTGCGAGGTGGCACATGGAGCAACGTCAACCTCACGTATGCGCAGCAGTCATCCTTGCCCAATCAGTTGGACCTTGCAACTGGGCGCTGTTTTGAGTGTGGTGGGGTGGGCCACTTTGCCGCGGACTGTCCAGCGGTTCAGCAGCAGCAGCAGCAGCAGCAAAGACAAGCAAGACAAGTGAGAGAGCAATACGGCACATACAGGATGGACCACGAGGAGCAGTGCTTTCGCTGTGGGAGGAGGGGCCACTGGGCGGCGGACTGCTTCGCAAAGACGTCTGTGGATGGGCCGCCCCTTGGCGACGACGGTCTGGACTGCTACTGCTGAGGGCGGCGCGGCCACTGGGCCGTGGACTGTTTTGCACGAACGTGTGTGAATGGCTACCCCTTGAGCTAGATCATTACTTTTCCGTGAGCTTTCGTGAACGCAGTTGACACTTCTGTAGTCGGCAGGGAGTCTGCACGTGACACGACAAGACTTTGACGGCATTGAGGACCACCATGAGGATGTATTCGTAGTCGACGACCTTGACGTTTTTGATGATGTGTACTTCCTGAACATTCGTTTTCTTTGACAAACCATAAGGATTTGATGAAAAAATTGATTCTCTTGTCCGTTGTCTCACGGCACAGCAAGCATGGCAGCTCGGCAGTACCAATACCAACTACTTGTGACAGAGGCGCTCGATATTGTCCTGCAAAACCCGGTGGCACCCTTCACGCCCGTGGATCTGGGTTGTTTGGGGACGACGTATCGAGAGCTATGGCGCATCATTGCGGACCATCTTGGCATTACAGTTGTTCAGAAAGGTCAACACCTGGAGAGGATGTGGCCAGTTTCATCACCAAACAGTTTCTTCTAGTCAAGGATAGTGGAATGGTCCACAAGCGCCTGCTACAGACCTTTCTGACTACTTGGCCCAAAAAGACCTGCAACGATGTCGGTCCCAACACTGCCAAAATTCCTGCAGCAACACTCTTTCAACAGATCTCTCCTGAAGTTTGGTGCCACAAGGAACCCATTGGTGTGGCGATCTTTGTGGCAGCCGCACGTTGTGGCCGCCTGGACATCATGAAATTCCGGGTGCACCGTGTGCCCAAGGACATTCATGTGCGCGTGAATGTCCTGCATGGTCAGGCACTCGTGGAAGCCGCCGCTGGCGGTCACATTGACATCGTGCTATGGCTGGTCCTTGATGCGCCAGATGATCAGCGTGACTTCACTAAGTTGCGGAACGGGTGTGTGCTGTCCAAGGCGGCAGAGGCCGGCCACCTAAACATCGTGCAATGGTTGTTCCGTCACGGTCACCAGCAGAATTATAGGACTGCGCTGAACATGGCTGTACACTTTGGTCACCACGATACTGTGCAATTCCTGGTGATGCACGCAGTTGTGCATGAGGATGAGGATGGCTGGCACATCAGCGCAATGTACGCAGCTGTCAACTGCAGCAATCTTGACCAGCTCAAGTACCTCATGATTGATGTACCTCAGAAGAGTCCGCGCGCACTCACCGATCCAAGTCTATATAGCACATTGTTGTTACGGGCTGCTTGTGACCGGCATCTCAACATTGTCAAGTGGATGGTTTCAGAAGTATCCGAGATCATTATTACAGATGATGTCAAAGCAGAGCTCGTCAAAGCTGCTGTGTCACGTGGCACCCTCGACATGCTGAAATGGCTGGTCTGGAAGGCTCCTCAGAACTGACGTGTACCTTCAAACATAAATGATGGACGGGCCCTACTTGAAGCTGCCGCGAATGGGCACCTTGATGTTATGAAATGGCTGGTCCGTCGCGCGCCCAAGGGTCAGCGCATTCACGCCAACCTACAAGATGGTGAGGTGTTGATTCTAGCGGCGTACAGTGGTCACTTTGACGTAGTCAAGTGGCTTGTCCTTGACGCCCCCAAGAAACAGCGTGTGCGCGCGGATGTGTGGGGCGGAGAGGCCCTACCGGCGGCTGTCAACTGTGGGAAGCTTGAGATTATCAAATGGTTGATCCTGGAAGCACCTGTGGGCCAGCGTGTGCACACAGATGTGCAAGACGGTGAGGTGCTGCTTGTGGCTGCTGCTGACGGAAACCTGTTCATGGTCAAGTGGCTCATCCTGAAAGCACCCGAGGACCAGTGCGTGCGCGCGGATGTGCAAGATGGCAAGGCGCTGCTTGTAGCAGCTGCGGAAGGCCACCTCGAAATCGTCAAGTGGCTCGTCCTAAAAGCACCCAAGGACCAGGGCGTGCACGCGGATGTACAAGGGGGGCAGGCGCTTGCAGAGGCCCTGTCCACTGATAATCTTGATGTTGCAAATTGGCTGGTATTTCATGCGCCTGAGGAGCAGCGTGTGCCAACCAGTGTGCAGACCATGACTACACTACACGAATATGAACAACAGGTACGAGAGTATGCGGAGGCGAATGCGGCGGAGACGAATGCGACCAATTCGGATGACTTGGACTACTTTGACATGCTCGAGTGGGAGGATGATTTTTGAACAGCCTTAGTAGCATGTTTTGCATTTATGCTAAAGGTTCTGGGAAGACCGCTTAGAGTCTTCAGTCTTCAGTAAGTCTTCAGTAGTAATAAAAAGGTTTTTGGTTTTTTCATATTTATGATGAACCTTTACAAATGATGAACACATGATCATGTGATCATTGACCTTGTTCATGTGCCAAGGAGGACCTTGGGAACTGCAGTTGCACCACCTGCGCCCTCGGGAGTGTGAGGCTGGGGGTGTACAGCAGCTCGCTCTTTGTTCCGCAGGAGCATACAATTGATGATGTACATGATGAGGGTGCCAATGATGATACCTCCAATGACGCACCCAATCACAATGCCAGCAAAGGCACCATTGGACACACACACACACACCCAGGACCACGTCTAAGTCGAGGTTGTCAATGGTGGCGTCGAGGTCTTCTATGTCATCCGGGTAGTGGAGTTGGTCGTATCGTTGAGCATGTCAAGCATGTCAAGCGTTGAGTCAAACGAGTAGTCGGCCATAGTGATCACATATGAGCTGAGAGAGTATGAGTTGAGCTGAGAGAGTTAGTGTGTCACTCAATGTTTCAGTACATGTAGTTCTGGTGCAACATGATTTCAACTATTTGCAAAATGAATGTCCAGTCAAGCTCAATTTGAAACACCTTGAGCATCAACCTGGCGGACTCTCAATTGGTCCATCTAGTACTGCCTGAGATGATGAGCAGCAACTCATTTTTCATTTTGACCTTTACACACTGTATCGTGAAACGCGCTTGGTATGCAGGTGTACACAATTACACATCGTCTCAAGAGTCTTGTATCAGTATGCAGGTGTACATAATTACACATCGTCTCAAGAGTCTTGTATCAGTCAGCAATTATGTATCATATACTTGTATGCATGCATGTATGGCGCTCAAGAGTAAATCAAATAGAAAGCAACACGGCGGCAGTAAAAACAAGACGGAACTGTGTAACACAACAAACTGCCTCTATGAGGCCTTTAAGTATGCTACGTATGCTGAACAAGGAATGACAATTGCTGATGCGCAGTTGCAGACGCTCATCCATTCAGTGTACACAGCTACTGAGGATCATCTTATGGACGACGATGTGGAAGATGACCTCATAGAGGAACTGACTAATCTGGTCAACGTCACAAACTACATAAGGGAACGTGTCGTGCGGAACGCTTGCCTCTTGTGGCGTATAATCCCCGCAGAGAAATACACGAAGTTGACCGAACTGAAGCAGGGGATTACTGGAAACAAAATCCCTACATTTGGTGGTGCCGGCGGTAGTACTCAACCACCAGCCTGCCTTGCCCAACTCCGGACGGTGCTCATCAAAACCAACGAAGCCCTGGATAATTTTGCTGACGTTGATCGCTGCTTTGCAGCTTTAGTCAAACTGACATCAAAACTGACACACAAACAGGTGACCGTCACTGTATCGGCAGCTCGGAGTCTTGCTCATACATTTGCAAACATGAGGCGTGATCTGCAGTTCAGCGATCGCGTGCTACATCAAGTTGCTGACCAGGGCATTATTGAAGTGCAATCTTCATTGAACAGTGCACGCCCTGTTGCGGCAACACTCGTACTCGCGCCATCAGCATCACGTAGATCTAGTAGATCTAGTAGATCTACTAGATCTACTCAAACCACTGGCACTACTACATCTACTCGACCTACTACATCTACTCAAACTACAAGATCTGTTCAAACTACTAGTTCAAGTTGCAGGACTACTACAAGTCCTACAAGTCCTAGAAGAAGTCCTTCAAGTCCTAGAAGTCATAAAAGTCATAGAAGTCATAGAAGTCCTAAAAGTCCTGAAAGTCCTAGAAGTCATAGAAGTCATAGAAGTCATAGAAGTCATAGAAGTCATAGGGATGCTACAAGTCCCAGAAATTCTAGGTGGTCAAGGACCGACAAATTGCACGACGTCTCATTGCGCTCACTACGGCCATGACTTTGATGCTCGCCATGAAAGAGTAATTTCATAAAAAAGCCTGGTTACTAGCAGATGAGTTCCCCGGACATTTATCCGTGTCAACCTGCAATACATATTCAAGCAGAACAATTGACAAATGTCACCAACGTGTCAACTTGGAATGGTTTCACCACAGTGAATGTGGGTTCGGGCCTTCCAATTCTGATGAACGATGAATTTTACCCCTATGTACGGTTTGGTTCAGCTGACAGCACGAGTACCAAAGGCAACTATCTTGACCTTGGTCAACAAATGTGGGACTTGCAGAACGGTTTTACGGCGATAGGTGTCATACGCTTTTATGGTACAAAGTCCTGGCAGCGGTGTTTCGATTTTGGCAATGGACAACAGCTTCTCAACATTACATGGGCCAAAGCTGGAACTACAGCATCCGATGTTAGGTTTGTAGTATACGATACTATCACACAAACCATCAGCTCAGCCGTTCCCAATGATACTTGGATGCTTGTCGTTGCAAATGTACCTAGTAGCACACAGCTAGTGTCATGGCACAACCCAACTGCATTGTTGAGTGGCAAGAATACAACCACAGGCGCTATAACAAACTTCACATCGCAAACACTTTCAAGGAACTGGATTGCACGGTCCAACTGGGGCGTGGATTTGTACGCATGCCTCAATATCCTATTCTACAACAGGTCACTCACTGTTGCACAGCTGCAAACCATGGTGGAATACTTGCGCATCAAGTACAGTATTAGTAGTACGGTGCCCAGCAAGTTGCCCTTATCGGGGCCCATACGTTTCAGTCAGTTATGTGCAGTTTATGGCATCGACAGCAACCAGCCCGTGCAGCTGTCCCACCTATACAGAGACGGCAACTTTGTCCCCCAATACAACAACAATGTGCCGGCAGCAGCAGCACTGGCGCTGTCAGACCTGATGGGTAGCTACTGGGAGATCCAAGGAGATGCACGGGAGCTCTCCGGCAACACAATGTACAACAGTGCCTCACAGGTCATTACTTTAACAACTACTGCATCCGGCAGACGGGGTACACTACAACAGTACAGGACCTTTCACAGTGCGACCAGTGCTTTGCTGTCACATTTGATGTCGAGGTGCGGACGCCGGCTGCTGCTACATCCGGGAACACCTTCTGGCTCAGCCTGGGAGTGTCCGCCATGAACGACACCGATATGACTGGGACAGGTATCCGCATTGTATTCGACGAGTCACCCACACCGAATACGTACACCATCTACTACGGGAACATCTTGCAGACTTCGACAACCCTGAGGTTCACGATGGCCAATGACACGTGGTGCAGCGGCAGGTTCACCATTGACCTGACACAGATGTTGTTCAAGACAACCATAGGCACATTCGAGCGCACGGATGTGCTCAGCATATTCACCGTCCCAGGCTCGATCATCTCCATCGGCGCCGCCATGGGCAGCCAGAGCAATGAGCACATGATCCCCAATGTCACTGTCAACACCGGGCCCATTTGGGATGACATGATAAGGGCGTTCCCATTGTCGGTCATGACCAACTCGAACAGTCTCATCACAACACCCTATGGGTACACCGGGCTCTACACGAGTACTGTGACCACGACGCTCTCAAACAACGAGGCTCTGTACGGTGGGTGGCGCGCCTTTGATTCAAGCAGCAACACGACATTCTGGTACAGAGCAGCCGGGCAGTACAATAGCAGCAACGGGAACACCACCTCTAATTGGGTGACCCTGTCTCTGCCGTCCAAGTTTGCGCTGACGGATTACAGCGTCTTTGCGTGTGATGCCAATTCGTCCCCCTATCAATGGGCGCTCTTTGGATCGACCTCAAATGACGCGTCGTCATATGTACGCCTTGACGGGACAACACTGGCATCAACGTATCCCTTTCCAGCGGCTTGTAGCAATCAGTGGCGTGACATTACTCTAGGGAACCCATTGACCGCCTTTCATAACTATCATTTGACCGTACTGGAGACGGATGGTTCCTGGATAAATAACCCAACGGCCCCATCTTATGTCGGCTACGTTGCAGTGGGCCACGTTGAACTGACTGGGTATGACCTGGTGCGTCCCACAACGAGCAACGTCTACGACCTGGGTGCATACAACATGCCCCCATACAATGCTGCCAACCTTTCCAATGTACAGGCCCAATGGATACATACATGAAGCAATGCGCTGACGAGTACACCCGATGGATCTGTGTGGCTGAGCAAGACCGTTGTCAACCCTAGCAGTAACACACTCACCTCAAGGTGCACCGTGTAGCCGGCAAGTCAGCCATTGTGTACATGAACAATGCCCGTGTGCTCAATACGAGTGGCACCACCTCAAATACATACGTGAGTGGCGTCGTCGTGCTGCCAGGCGGGTCCAATAGGTTCTCAGTACAGCTCTCCAATAATACGGCAGGGACGAGCAGTGCCCTGCTCATGGCGGTGGAGCGCCCATCGCAGGCAGCCTTTGCCAACATCCAGTACGCGTACAGCAGCCGGTGGCTGCTCAAGATGGATGCTTCTTGGGAAAGCGGAATAGATGTCCTTGCACCGCAGCACTTCCCCCCCTTACTCGGTGGTAATGCGCACATCGTCGAAGGGTGTACCTGGAGTGTGCAAGCAAATACAGAGTGTACGGGTGACAATAGAGCCAGGTTCAGATTATACAACGGCTTACAATCAACATGGGAGATGGGTGACGGGTGGTATGATGCCACGGCACGCGGTGTCACCTCCAATTCCAGTAACTTTGGCAATTTCATGACACCCAACGATAACTACCATGGGGCTCTGTCAATATTGAACCTACCGTATGCGGTGAACATCACATCCTACGATATGATAGCGGTGCAGATTCATGGTGCATCTATGCGAGTACCAACAGCAACAATTCCAATTACACAACGCCCAGCTCTGACTGGTTCATCATTGATTCACAAGATTTCAGGTACAGTAGCAACACGCCTGAAAGTACCCTTCAGACGTACACGCTGAGCACACCGTGTTTATCAAATGTGCGGCGCCTCGTGTTCAGATATGACCATTTGACGCCACTCAGTGGCTTCGGTTTTGGTCGCGGGTACATGCGGCGCCTCCAATACTATGGGTGGCGCGCCATGCCCACGCTGCCTGAGTACGAGTTCCTCTTTATGACTCCGGGCTCCAGCAATTGGACCATGCCATCTAGTGTCACCACCATATCAGTGGTGTGCATCGGTGGCGGTGGCGGTGGCAGCACATCGCTGGGTACTGATGGCACCGCGCGCGCTGCGGGCGGCGGCGGGGCATTGTATTATGTGAACAACCTTGCAGTAACTCCTGGGGAGACCCTTACTGTGTTTGTGGGGGCGGGCGGGACGGGCGCCATTCGAGCAAATGCTGTCTACGTGGGCGGGGCGGGCGACGACTCGTATGTAATGCGGAACACGATTACGCTGGTCCTCGCCAAAGGTGGTACCGGAGGTTCCACCGCAGTATCATTGGGCGGGAGCGTAACTAATTGCATTGGTGAAGGGGAGGCAGTGGAGGGAATGGTGCATACAACACGACGCTGGGTGCCGGAGGGGGCGGTGCCGGAGGATATGCTAATAATGGTGGTGATGGGGACAACAGCACGGTCAACAGCACGGTGGCAGTGGTGGGGGTGGTGGCAGCATACTGTCGCTGGTTGGCGGTGCCGGCAGAGGAGGCGTCGGGTTCTACGGTCAGGGAAACAGTGGCACAGCAACGGCCGGCGGTGTTGGCGGCACCGGGGGGTCCCGAGGTGCCAACGGTGGGGTCCCCACAGCATCTCCCGGCACGGGTGGCAGCGGCGGGATGTATGGCGGTGGCGGGGGTGCTACACACGCTTCAAGTGGCAACCCACAAGTTGGTGGCGCAGGCGGCCAGGGTGCCGTGCGCATCATGTGCACACACACATTGTACTAAGATCTGTGTACTAAATTCTATTCTGTACCAATCCTCTAAATCCTCTCACCATCTCCAACAGCGCGCAAAGCAGTCATTTCATGAAAAAAAGACACAGTGTCCCCGCGAGATAAACACATACAAGTAGCTTGGCGCAATGAATTGGATCACAGCAAACAACTGCAACAAGCTGCCACTGTCCTCCACTATCTTTACCAGGACCGCCAGGTCATCAACATTGAGTTCTACCAGGACAACATTCTCCAATGATATCATTGTGCCCATTGCACGTGATCTCCAAGCTTGTTGTAGCGACGGCCGTGAGCAGCGCCATGGTTATACTCAGCGCCGAGAGCATCATTGTCGGTGCCGACGGTGCCATGTAGGTGCTGACGTGCGTGAGCAGCATTTGCAGCGCCGTGAAGGGCTCCCCCACCTCTGCGAGGGCCTTGAGGTGGCTCGCCACTGTCTCTAGAAACGCCGAGTGATGCAGCACGTGCTCCGCCACACCATCCCCCATGTAGGTGAACACATTATTTATCATGATAATGTTGTTGTATCCAATGGCGTGTGCAAAGACGTCCCGCATAAAAGATTTGCTTGCAAGGAGCACCTGCCGATGCCCAGTCTCCAAACAGCCGAGCACGTGCCAAAGCAATATGCCCGTGTCCACCTATGCACAAGGGTGAGTGAAACAGAGAGAAGGTCATTCCTTTTGGAAAGACATAGAAAAGACAAACAGACATACCGGGTTGTATGTTGACATTGCAGCTGATGACCACGCCTGCTGGTAGATCACTTGTGAGAGCAGCGCAAACTGCAGTACCACACCGGGATCGATGATCTCTTTCAGGTAAATCAGGAACACCTGCATATATGTCTCGGTCTTCATCAGGAACACCATATCACATGGATTCCTGACGGAGATATACTCAGTGATCCGCAGAGTACAAGAGTGGTTTCCATGCTGCATGCTGTACATGAGCACATCAATTGCAATGTTCATGTAGCTCTTGGAGTCTGCATCAATGAGTAGATGGATGAGGGTATCTAAATCAATCATGTCCGCCATCATGTGGGGTTGTTCTTGTTCGTGTCCTTCTTTGTGTTGGTCGTGGTCGTATGTTTCTTGGTGGCCATGCATATGTATATCAGGAACGCATGGTGCCCAGCACTGCAGCGAATCTCCTCCAATTTCTTCCGTGTCAGACATTCCATACTGATTCATTACAGACCCAAAACTACTGTGTGTACTAGAACGTGTGAGAGTGAGCACGTGATCATTGTCATCATTGTCAGACTGCATCGGAAGTGTGCATACACTGAGGTTTTGGGGACATGCAAGTTGACGAGTTGATAGTGTATATGTAAGTGTATGTATGGGTTTGTATAGATTACTAGATTTCATGTGATGCGTACAGTGTACGGTGTACAAGCACAGCAGCCACATAGGATAATAAGAAACAATACATCTGACATCTATCAAACAAAACCTTAACACGTATAACACGTATAACCAAGACCAAAACAAAGCGGTCCCCGCGCTCCCAAGATCTGGTGTGGTACCCGACGTTCACGTCATACAAAATGGCGCTCGACATTGTACTGCGAAGTACTCACACGCATGCTCACTTTGATATTGGAGATCTTGGTCGGCTGGCTCTTACCTGCACCGATATGTACAGGATTGTCGCTGCCAAACTTGGCATTCAAGTATTCGTGGGAGAACAACAGCGACCGCCACAATTCCAGGCGGTGCCGGCCACCAGCACGTTCAAACGCGCGATTGTTCAGTTAACCCCGGGTCATCAAGCGGCAGCCTTCATTGAGAAGGCGCTTGTTTGGTCGTCCGGCACATACTGGCACATGCCACTCATAATGACTATCATCAACACGCTGCTTCCTGTGAATTGCGGTGATACAATTCACCACTTGTACACGACTGGTAAACTTGGTGTGAATGCTGATGATGATATTAAAACGGTGATGTTGATCTCTGCGGTTCACAACGGCCTATTTTTGTTGGCGGATGCACCTGCGCACATGCGTGTCAGCACCAACAATCTGGACGGCAGACATTTGATGTTTGCAGCTTACAAAGGGCATCTTCATGTTGTCAAATGGCTTGTCAGGGACGCGCCCAGGGAGCACCGCATCCGCGCTGAGGTACATAACAGTGCAGCTGTGACCATGGCATCCATGGGAGGACACCACGACATAATCAAGTGGCTCGTCCAGGAAAGATAATAATAATAATAATAATAATAATAATAATAATAATAATAATAATAATAATAATAATAATAATAATATAATAATATAAGAATATAAGAATATAAGAATATAAGAATAATTATTGGTACACTAGTCTTAGAATAGCGTGATTTAAGGAGGTAGTGCCCTCAAGGGTTGTGATGCGCTGTCCCCCGGATATTTGACTTAGATGGGTTATTCCTCTCCACCCTCCTTGGCTATCCCATTTGTAATCACGGTGATGGGCTGCACAGGGGGGGAATCTCGCACCCCCTGGACAGTGGCCATAGGCCCATAGCTTCATTGGACTGTGCAGGCCCCCAGACTGCTCAGACCTAGCAGTACATCCATGCCCCAAGATATACTGCTAGCCCAGACCTGGTGGGATTGGAATCCACCAGGTTTGAACATAGAACCTTGCGGTTCCTGCCCATACACCTTAAGTGTTAGGAACACCGCTGGAAAAGGGATGTCCAGGAAGGACCCAAAGACCAGCGCGCGCATCTTCAATCAAATAGCATGTTTAAATTCTATCGTTTCACTCACCAACATTGCGCTGACGTGGTCGCCGGGTTTTGCAGACAGGTCAGGGATTCTTTGACGTCGGACGTCCTCATGGAGGCCGTCAAGGCTGGGCGCCTCGACATTGTCAAGTGGCTCATACTCGAGGCGCCCGAGGTGCAGCGCCTGCGCGCCGGCGTGTCGCTGGCATTGACGGCAGCTCAGTGGGGACATTTGCACATTGTGAAGTGGCTCATCAAGGACCAGTGCGTGCACGCTGACTTGCGTGACCGTGGCATGTTACTGGCAGCTGCATCTGGATGCCGTGAGGTGCCGTCTGGCGCTGGACACCTGGATGTTGTCAAGTGGCTCATCAAGGAAGCACCTGAAGACCAGCGTGTGCGTGCTGATGTGCGGAATGGTGAAGTGCTGGTCAGGGCCATCTCGAGCGACAACATAGACATGATCAAGTGGTTCATTCTGAAGGCGCCTAAAGATCAGTTAGTGCGTGCTGATGTGCGGAATGGCAAAGCACTTATAAAAGCGGTCGAAAGGAATAACTTTGAATTGGTCAAATGGCTTGTCGATAGACATTGCGTGCACTGTGACGTGCAGGGCGGCCTCACGCTCACCAAAGCCGTCAAATATGCCTGTTTCGACATTTTCAAATGGCTTATCCTGAAGGCACCCGAGGATCAGCGTATGGGTGCAGACATGAACAATGGACATCTGCTGATTGCGGCCGCTCAAAGGGGTCATCTCGACATTTTCAAATGGCTCGTCCTGGAGGCACCCAAGGACCAGCATGTGCGATGTGATGTGCAGGGTGGCCTGGCGCTCATCAAAGCTGTCGACTGCAACAGGATCGACATTGTCCGCTGGTTTATCGAGGAGGCACCTGCGGATCAGCATATGCGTGCAGACACAATGAACAACAACGGGCACCTGCTCATTACCGCCGCAAATCATGGCTATCTCGGTATGTTGAAGTTGCTCATTGCAGAGGCACCCGAGGATCAACGTGTGCATGCATTGATCGTGGCTGCTGACTGTGGTCACCTCCATATCGTTGAATGGCTTATCCTGGGGGCACCCAAGGGGCAACACGTGCGCGCCGATGTGCAGGGGGGGCGGGCATTACTGACAGAGCACGTGAACGTGCGTCACTGGTTGACGCAGCACCTATCAGCCTCAGTATGATGACGATGGGATCAAGGTTGGTCGAAATTGGTCCGAGGTTAATCGAGATGGGGATCGGATAGGTCGTACAGTCAAGATTGGTCGTACACAACTGGTTACAGCATTGTAATGGTTGTAATGCGACGCAAGAGAACGATGTCTCAGCGTCACGCTCGGGCTCTCAGTAGCCATGATACACTGTGTAATTGTAAATACACTGTAAAATGAAAGCAGTGTGCAAGACGCATGTATCAAATCCCCTTTCGCTAAGCGGTCCTCCGGGTATATGCGTTCACCGCAGGACTGCTCGTTTGTGTGGAGTGAGTGCAGCCTCCATATGCCAGGTGGCTCAGGCGCCTGGAGCCCATGCAGTGGACCGGGCGGCGGCGGGTGGTACTCAGCAACACATTGGTTGCATCGGTTGACGTGTTCATGTGTGACAAGATGCAGTGTTCCACCATTGATGTTGTGCAGTTCATACACGACTCATGGAGCATCAGCATCTCCAGGCAATTAGCGCACTGCATTATCAGGTGTCTCGGATTCACTTACAAGCGTTCAGCACTGTCTCATGCGCCTTCCCCGCGTCCAGCGCTGCCACCCAGCGCGCCGCATCGCTGCTTTTGAAGCCACCCACAGCAGCCAGGGCCACCAGCGGATGTGGATCAGTGACGCAGGCAGCGATGGTGAATAGTGAGGGGGGAGGAACAAGGAGAAGCCGCTGATTGCACTTGTGCACAAGGTGCAACACAATGGGCAAGAGGCGGGATCGAGACGTACAGACATCACGGAACTTGATGTGGCTACTGCAAGCACGAGTATGTAGGGGGGCGGAACGGCCCTGATACATGTGCAGAGGTACCCCCTTTTGGCAGGAGGGGCCGTAGCAGTAGCCAAGCGTGTTGAGCGGTTAGCCTTGTCGCAGGGCTTTGCGCCCAATTGAGAGTCCGCCTCATGATTGCTCGATGTGTTTCAAATCGAGCTAGACCGGGTGTATATACATCAGCTTCAGCGTGTGTGGTACCATGCCATAATCTGTAGATTGTCCCCATATATCCAGAGACACCCCAAAACCAGAGTCTCGAAAAATTACTTCATCTACTAGTAGAGTCTCGGTGCAATGGCAACGCCTATGAACATGTCAACAATGAACACTGTGATGCAGAGGCAGCTGCAGGTGGCCGAAAGCAATCATATGATGCGCCCCACGCTCCTGGATCCGGTGACAAAGCTGCGTGAGAGCAGCACAACCTCGCTCATTGACACGGTCCACAGGCCACCAAGTGGGAGACCTACGAGTCATTCAACAACATTGGCACATTTTACAAGTCTGACGGGGACAGCAGCATCCCCATCTTGTGGATTGGACCCGTCCTCAACACCACCAGCAAACATTCATCCTGCATTCATCCTGCAGGGCACCATTTCGCTTAATGCAGATGGCATATTTGTGGTACACAAGGTCATCAACCTGAATTCATTCACCTACATTGCAAAGGAGGCGCCGGGCATTGCACCCTTGTATGTGTTGTCTACCATGCTCTTCCCCGCGCGTCTGTACGATACCAGTAATACCATGCTTGGCAGTATCTTGATGGATGGTCTATCGCCATCCACACTCACTATTTTCACCGACTCGCACATGCCCTTCAGTGTAGGAATGGACGTGCACCTGATCAACACAACCGGTGTCAAGATGCTTGAGTTCGATGCGGCAACGGCTGTCATGGGCAGCACCGCAGACTCTGATGGCCTGGTGAACTATATCAACTTTCTGGGTCATAACATGACCAAGGGCGACCACGTTACATACACTGCTGCCACAGGCTCGGACGCACTCACGGGGCTGGTCAGCGGTGTGGAGTACATCGTCTTTGAGGTGTACGAGGACAAGATCCAGCTCTGCACCGCTGCAAACCAGCGTGTACGCATTGCAATTGCAACAGGCACGGCGACAGGGGTGCATTTGTTGGCCGGCACGATAGGCTCTCTTGACGGCGTCTACACCATCACCACGACCGGCACGCCAACCGTGCGGCATGCCACCATACTGCTGCCCTTCCACGTCCCTAGATGGGAGGTGTTCTTCACACCCGTGCAATTGATGGTGCCTCACATCAAGTGCTTCTTTATTGGCGACCATGGCTTCAGTGAACGGGGTTCCATCATGTACAACCAGGGCACAAATGCAAGCCCAATCACAGGCCTGACAAATGGCCAATCATATAGCATTTCATTTCTGGACGACGATACCTTCGAAATCACCAATAATGTCACGCTGGGGATAGTGCCCGGTGTCCACAGCTTCATCACCTCGGCAGTGTCGGGCAGGAAGACCCTATCCACTGCTGCGACATGCATTGAAAGCCAGGTTGCCATCACGTGCCCAGACGTCAATTTCCTCAGCATCTTCAAATGCCATGACATGGTCAGGCTCACGGTGGAGAGGGCATCGACTAACTACCCCATGATATCTGTTGCTTCCATCGCCAACAACACAATTATGTTCGCCCAGCCCCATGGTTTCACAACGGGCATGCTGGTGTGATACAACCACAGCGTTCCACCAAAAAACAAGGTTGCACGGTCCGTCATGTTCTTCAACATTGATAATCCTACTTCCAACATGTACCAAACAATTGGTGAGAGCCCAGACTACGCAACACTGCTGTCCAGGTATGGCACCCTGAATCCATTTGACAGTGAGTATGAAGGTAATGTGTACCGAATGTTATTTAACATCGGAGTCAACAGCACCATCCACGGCGTGACCATCACCAAGAACGGGGTTGCCATCACAAACAACGACATTCCCCCGGGGGACACGATCATCATTTATGAGCTTATTGATGACTACAAACTGCCCATCCCCGAGATCACCAAAAACGGCATCTACTTTGTGTCAAATGTTGACGGTACCAGTGCGCAGCTGCACAGCCAGCTGGAGCATGTGGTAGCGGGCACAAACCCCATCACTGTGAGTTCGAGCATTACCGGCAATGCAGGTGGCACGTTCACCGCATCCGACATGCTTGTGGTGAGCACGGCCAACACTGGGACAACCAATTTTACACCCCCGCAGCCCCTGTCCACAAGTATCATCACATGGGAGCAGTATTCCGGCTACAACGGGCTCATCCGGCTCATGCGCTACAAGCTCATGCCGGGACAGGCTGCTATGACTGGCTTTGTGAATAACAAACTGTACTGGATGCGCAACCAGACTACGACCACGTTTAGTGTGTATGCAACCATTGCAAATGCTAATGCAAACACGAACAGGCTGTTCCATTCAGTGCCATCGGGCTACTTTGAGGGTGTGGAATCCAAGCTCATCCACCAGGCAGGCATCAATGAGATCAATGATGCAACCACAGTCACACTCAAGACGGTGCCTGTCTTTTCGTCGACCGCAGGTCAGCTCATCGTGTCCAGCAACATCCTCGCGCGGAGTAAGGTGCTTGTCGTAAATCGTTCATTTGATGGCGGCGTCAAGATCATCCCATCACCATACCCAGGGGCGCACATCACTTGCCAGACAAAGCGCTACTTTTCATACCAGGCAGGCAAGGGTGTGCAGATGTCGGTCGGCGTCAACTTCAGCGGTCCAATGGACATCATCACCTTCACGCCGGCGTTTGACATCATCACCAGGACAGTCCACATGTTGACCCCAGGTGTGACCATCCGTGTGTCCAGTGCAACGGGTACGCAAGCCGCAAACTGGAACACTACATTTGTGGTGCAGTCTGTGATCAATGCAACAATGTTCAACGTGGGGCCAGTGACAGGGGTCACCGGCAACGCGCCGGGCTTCTTGGTCATCAACGTGATGCAGTGGAGCGGGTCTTCGGTGCGGTTGGGTCTCTTTGACGAACAAAACGGCATGTTCTTTGAGTACAACGGCAACACTATGTTTTGCGTGAGGAGGAGCAGTACACAGCAGCTCTCTGGAACAATCTCTCTAACCCAAAACACCAACATCATCACGGGCAGCAGCACCCGGTTCGCGTTGCAGTGCCCTGTTGGGTCGCACATTGTGCTGCGCGGGCAGACATACCAAGTGGCTCGCATCAAGTCGGACATGCGTGCAGCCATTTGGCCCCCATACCGCGGCGTTAACAGCGGGCGTGGCATCATCGGGTTGGTTGTACAGAACGTGTACGCACCGCAGTCCCAGTGGAACATTGACAAGTGTGATGGGACCGGCCCCAGTGGGTACACACTTAACATTCACAGAATGCAGATGGCTTACATTGATTACAGCTGGTACAGTGCCAGTAAAGTGCGGTTTGGCTTCAAAGGTGTAGACGGAAACATCTTTTAGGTGCACGAGTTTATACACAACAACATGATGGATCTTGCCTACATGCGGTCTGGCAACTTGCCAGCACGGTACAAGGTGTTCAACACCGGCGTGCCCACCTATATGCCGAAGGTCATGCACTGGGGTACGTTGGTGATGATTGATGGTAATATGGACGAAGACAAGGCATTCTTCTTCACTGCAAACAGCAAGTCAATGTCCTTTGGCAACGGTGACGCTTTTTCGTTCACTGCAAAGTACGCGACAACCGCCACCTTTCTAAAGGTAGACACCGACACAGCGACATCTGTGTACACACATAGGCTAGACGTGGTCAGCTGGGAAACTATCATGAACTTCAGGTGCGGCACCATCCTATCTGGCGCTGGCAATTTTCAGGACAACACCATCGTCATCACCACCCAGAAGACGACAATGGGTGGCAGTATCTTCATTGATAAGAAGCCTCTTGTGGCAGTGTCTGCTACGAACCTGTCCATATTTGCCAGCACCCCCAATGGCGACAGCGTGATATCGTCAACAGGATGCAGCTCATGCCGCTGTCCGTGGATGTCTTGACATCGCACAATGTAGAAGTCACGCTCATCTTCAATGGCTACCCTAAGAAAAAGACTTGGGCGCGCCCAGACTGGCACAGCTCATCTATCACAATCAGGATGAGAGCATCATGGGCGGCACCGACGTGTTTAGCTTCCGTGCCGCAGCGGGGTCGACAGACTCCAGTGGGAAGCGCAGTTCCACTGTCACTAGCATCCAGCTGAGTAACCTGAGCCCGATTGGCAACACCATCACTGGGGGGTACAATGTGTTCCCCAACGGCCCCTAGGTCATGAGCATCCAGGCCAAGGTTCTGGACGTAACAGGTATTACATCATTGACCCCGTTCACCATCACCTGTCGTGTCTCGTGAACAGAGAGCCAGGCATAGTTCCAATTTGCAATCCTTCAAAAATAAAAGATATATCGGCTGTGTAGTGTGTGACAATCAAGTGTTGCAGTGTGTACAATATGTGCAGCCTGGAGGCTGCGCTTTGGCATGCATAGGGTACATGACTTGGAACTCTCCGTTTCTAAAGTGTCTCAGACTTCAATTAACAGAGTGTAACAACACGCTATGATACAGTGCGTAAAGGTCAAAATAAAAACACTGAAACAAGTGTAATATAAAGAGTTGCTGCTCATCGTCTCAGGCAGTACTAGATGGTCACCTAAATCTGCAACTCCTCTAGTGACTCCTGTGGTGGATCAGGACCGCTGCAGAACCAACACTGTTGCAGGGCTTTGCACTTTGTGAGTTTTGCTGGATCTTCGGAGCCAGACTGTCTTCATAGTGGAATACGTGAGGAGGCACCTTGGAGAAGTTTCAATATTTTTCTTGGTGTTTCATGACCAATTGGTCGCAGGGCTTCACGCCCAATTGAGAGTCAACCAGGTTGATGCTCAAGGTGTTTCAAACTGAGCTTGACTGGGTGTAGGCGATCAAAGGAAATTGAGGAAGGAACCAATAACCAATAAAAGGAGGAGTCATGCTGACGACATTGTTCACGATGGTGCTCACAACATCAGCCGGCATATGCGGTGGCAGTGATGCATTGAGGGCGGGAATAGTGACATTGTGCAGCTGCCACCACGGCGCTCAGCCCTGGCGCGCATGGCGGATGGCAGGTTGTGCACATTGTAGATGCACATGCTACACCCTGAACCCACCCTACCCACCTGAACTGACCAGGGCCACCACCAAACCATTCCTTGTTCAGTAGGCCATTGAAAGCACATGTCATACCGCCCGTGTCCATGTCACACGCGCAATAAGCACAAACATGTCCTGGGCGGGATCCATCGTGTACACCGGCTTATCGGAATTGGTCGACGCACTCCTACCATTGTTATCGTTGATTTGTAACCGTTGTGTACAAAGAGTTCCACTGAAACTCTGAAAATATAGCTCCAAAAAAAGGCATGTGTCACAACCAATGTCCTAAAAATTTGAAACGATCATGTACACGCCAACGGGTACTAGGCTACCTACATGTACTCGGTTACACACACTTATCCACCACCTATTGTATTAGATCTCTAGACACAGATCTCTATTAAAAAATGATGTACAATTTCTTTCGCATTGACAAGGATGTGGCCAAGGACGGGGACTGCTTTTACTCCTCGGTTGACCAGATGATCAAGCACTACGCGATGCAGGATATTGTGGATATGGATGTTGTGGAAGTGGATGCTCTGCGCAAGTTGGTTGCTGACGAGTGCAAAGATAGGGTTCACATCACCAAGGCCATCGTGGACGCATTCGAGGCATGCGGCAGCATGGATGATGGCTCCATAATGGAGCGGAATACGGCGTACGCTGGACCTGAGACGATGGTGGGGATTCTGTCCGTTGAGCTACTGCACAACATCGTTGTGGACAAGGTCCGCGACACAAAGGCATGGGTGTGTGCTGCGCTGGAGGTCGATGCCCTGACAGACTTGTTGGTGGAGCGGGATGTCAACCTAGTAGTCGTCTATGGCAACCTCAAAGTACCCCTCGGTACCTCCAACTACACCAGCATGCTGCGCAACCTGCACAGCAAGGACCCCGAGTCCCGCTGGACGTACACGTTCCTCCAGACCAACGGCAGTCACTACAACTGGTGCAGGTTCGTGGATGTTGCCAACAACGTGGACGTTGTGGACATGGTCGAGGTGCGGAAGGCGCTGGAGCTGCTCTCTGTGTCAGAGTGTCCCTGATTTTGTCCCTGATGAGTCCCTGTTCATGAGAAGCTCAGAATTCTAATAAAAATGTTTTTTGATTGCCGATGGACCAGACCACTGACTACAACCTCATTCAGGACTGGCTCCCCTTGCTCTCAATAAAAAAAGAAACAAACGTCAATTTTGATGGTTTCAGGGGCTTGTAGCTGTTGCAGGGTGGACAGGGATGCTGCAGGAGCACGCAACATTTTCCTGCAGAATGTCCACGCCCATGCATTACCAGGATAAACACCTGGATAAACTCATCCCCTCACCTGTTCATGGTACGTCCATTGTCCTCCGTGGTACGTCCAGCACTCACCCGTTCACTTTCCCCATCCCATACCCCCCCCTTCACATACACTACGGCTTTGCCTTGCTAAAGCCTTGTCACATTGGTACTTACGTGACATGCAGGTTCCTAATCATGCGGAGCGTTGGCCCCTTTGTCACTGAATCCCTGAAAAAGAATCTCGAGCTGTCAGGCGGGATTGGCGGCGTGCTGACCCAACTCAAGCTACGATGTGCGGTACATGCTAACTCCCAATTTTCTGCAGCTATACGATGCAACATCCTGGTATCAGACAACTGCTGTTGTTACTGAGAGTTCGCAATGCGTGGGGGGCTATGTGAAGATGCATGAAATGGTTCCAGTCATAACTGGCAGGAACCTATATGAATAATTTATGAGGTTACCTTCATGATCACAACACTTTCATATAGACGAATGCGTCCAGCCGAGTATGGTATTGCAGCTTTTGTATGCAGTGCAGCATGTGATTTTGCATGTTGCCCCTCTGTTCTTCGTTTTTGTGTTCAACGTGTGTGCAACACGACATGATGTATGAGAGCTTCTCAACAAACATCTTTGTCTTGTCATTGGAGAACTCCTTGAATGCATGTGGTAAGTCATTCTCAATAAACGCTTTCCACACCATGTCGTCATACCTTATGTCCCATGGTATGTTCACAAACATAGTGTACAAAAGCATTACTTTCCTCGGTGAAGGGTTCTGCATGTAGTCCAGGACCGCTTCCTTCACGTTGTTTACGTGAACAGAAACATCGTCCATGATGTGAGAAGTGTGTCGGGTGATGAGCTCACTTTGTGTGGGTGTTTGTATGTGTACCCCGACGTGTACATCAAAAAAAGTTCTGAATTCAATTTTTTATTTGTAATTACTTTGGTCCGCCGCCAGCGTCAACATATTGCAATCCGGTAGTCCGGGAATCCAGTAGTCCAGTCTACATGAGCACCGCCACGTAAAATGCAGCGCAAAGCAGCACAAATGACACCAGGTACTTTGGGCGCAATTGTTTCATGTACACCAACAGAGACATGATGATAAAAACAAAGATCATGATGCACTGATACACAACAAAAAGTTGCGCTTCTGACATGCCGAGCACCTCCACAGCCGCGTTCATGGAGGGTGACATGAAGGTGTACTTGCCAGCTGCGAGGAGCCACAGCGCCAGCACACGTGGCAACAATGTCCATGTCGAGAAGAAAATGGGCCCCGCCAGCCATGCGAGTGATTGAAATATGGCCGCTACAAGGAAGGGGCCATACGGAAACGACCAAGACGGTAGGACTTGTCTGTAGCCTGCTACCAAGCGCTGCAGTTGGCCCGCCGCTGCGGAGGCCGCTGCAGGTGGGTGTCGCGACATATCTATCAACAACCTACTCAATGTAGTCTCCAATATATGCCATGATTAGAAAGGAAAAAAGTCACAGCGAAGAGTGTGGATGACATACGTCAAACAATACCATCAAAAATTGACGCCGAACAACCATCATACTGTACTGTAACGAGCAGCATCATGTCTCTCCTGACCATAACGTCATACGGCATTTACAAGGACTACGACGTCCGCAAGGAACTGTACCCTCTGGACAACGGAGAGTGCTATGTGAAGGTGAGCCTCAACGCACATGGTATCCTTGTCCCGCATGGGCACATGTGCTGTGCCAAGTGCTCTGAGGAATTCAAGCTCGGCGCCCACCCATCAGACCGCACCTACAAGAGCAAGGTCTACAACGGCAACACCATTTGCATGGTCTGCTACATTGGCCTTGCAACTGAAACCCACGAGCCAGATGAGCTCTGCAACATCACCTGGCAAGCGGACTGCTTCATGGAGTACTACGACGGAGACGACTACGACAACCTCATCGAGTACTGGCTGGAAGTGGAGGTCCGGAAGAGGGCCAACAATCTGATCAAGGACGATGAAGATGTTGTGTACGACCTCACGGAGGTGGGCATACTCTTCATGCGCGAGCACACCCGGGCCATGTTCCATCTTGTCGTGCGCCGCTGTGTGGAAGAGTGTGCAGTGGCAATCATCCTGACGCTTTCAGGGGCGTGCAATGAGATCCACAACGTCGTGCCCCAGATCATCACCATGTGGGGCAAGAGCACCTAGAGATCTACGTCACACACAACATGTTTCAATGAAACTACTCCAGAGCTGGAAGACCCATCCAAAAAAAGCTTTTTACGGTTTTCTTCATAGGAGAGTGTCTGCCAATTTACAAAATAATTGAAATGTGTATGCTGCATGCTGTGTTAATCAAGCACATGGATTCAATCACTGTTAAACATGACAAAGATGAAGTCTGCTGTCCGTGAGCCGATTGTGTTCAACTTGAAGCCTTGTGCTACCATCAGCAAGTCTGCTGTCCATGAGCCAATTGTGTTCCACCTGCCCTCGACCAACCCAAAAAACACCAAAGCAAACATATTCAAGAGTGTCAAAGCGCGGCAGTGCAAGGAGTACCACCTAGTCCAGTCCAGCAAGCTAGATGGCGGTCCGGTCATGCCAGACTTTGTGGTGCGCATTGTAATGGAGTTGACACTTCACTGCACGTTCATCCGCAATTTCTGCAAAGGTGAGTCCGACGAAGGGCACCGACACTGGATGCGGCAGCTGTACACTTGCCTTGCCGCCGAGCAGTGCCTGGGATTGCTGGACCCGACAGTGCACTGCACCTTGGTATTCCTGGGGTGCACCTGCATATGACGTGAACACCATGTTGAGGGGGTGGACCCAACATAAGTTTTTGTACAGTCGCATGCCATTTGGCAGTGTGACCCTCCTTCCTACACAGGCTATAGCTCAGCTGCACGCTACAATCCAGTCCTCGAGCACCCCTTTTGTGCTCGTGGCCCACCCACACCGCACAGATCAGTCGGCAATTGGTTTGCACAAGGTGCTGGTCTCGAGGAATGTGTGCAACTTCAATCATTGCTGCAGCATCAGCGTCAACCAAAATGAGAAAAAAACTGAATGCATATGCACATTGAGACACAATACATCTCAAGATGACACCATCATCATCACACACCCTTCATAAACGCAATTCGGCCCTGTGAAGATGACGCTTGCTATTGACACTACTTGCCGGATTGCCAAAGAATTTGAAGTCAATCGAAGTCAATCGAAGTTGCCAAAGTCAATCGACAACGACATCAAGAGGCGGGTTGCGATGCATCAATTTGAAGATAGATTGGAGCGCGAGGGGTCTGGACTTTCACATTGTCTTACACAGGACCGCGCTCGTGCACTGGTGGCGTTGGCGGCACTCACTGCTAAACACCACACGGCCAAGCTCCACACTGCCAAGCTCCACACGGCCAAGCTCCGGTGCTGAAGTGCCCCAAATTGTGACTCCAAAGTGTGCCCCAAAGTGAAGTAGCTTTTTGTCTGAAGTCTCCAACACCTCTGGTCCGGTCCTCCTAATACTGCATTGTATATTATCACATCTGCTGAGCCAGCCACTCCGCCAAAACCGGCCATTGTGCTTTCAGGGCACCGCCCCGTACATTGATGGGCACGCGCTGCCCCTCCGGCGCCTCGAGCACGAGCCACTTCAAAAGGTCAAGATGCCCCCCCTCTCTGCAGTGTTGAGCAGTGCTGCGCCATCCTGCACGTCAGCGTCCGGCATCCGGCACGCACGCGCAAACCTCGGGCGCCTCGAGGACCCAGTAAGAATGTGGTCGTCATGTACGTCATTTCGCAGGGATGGTGGTAAAATAAAAAAGACAGTCAT
>BDDC01001238.1:0-21885 GCA_001662425.1 Chlamydomonas sphaeroides
CCGCCCAGCCGTGCCCTCCCCGCCCAGCCGTGCCCTCCCCACCCAGCCGTGCCCTCCCCGCCCGGCCGTGACCTCCCCGCCCAGCCGCGCCCTCCCCGCCCAGCCGCGCCCTCCCCGCCCAGCCGCGCCCTCCCCGCCCAGCCGTGCCCTCCCAGGCTGCCGGGCCGGCCCTCTGGCCCCCCCCCCGATTCCGCTGTGCCTCTGAGCAATGCCGTCCCCGCCTGCTTGCCTGCCTGCCCGGCGCTCTTCCCCAATGCCGCCGCCCCAGACGACAAGGGCAGGCTGCAGCCGCACCTGGAGTGGATCCGCAAGGCCTCGGCCCGCATCTGGCGCGGCTCGTACAAGAACGAGGATTGGCGCCACCTGGGCCGGGGCGCCTGGGAGCCCAAGCTGCCCGGTGGCAAGGGCCGCAGGCGTGCAGGCGGCAGCGGCGGAGGAGCGGCGGGCGTAGCCGCGGCGGGAGGAGGAGGCGGCGGGGGGTCGCGCAGCAGCGGCCTGCCAAAGCAGCGGACGGCGACGCGGCCGCCGCGCAAGCGGCGGCGGAACAGCTGTGAGCGCGGCGCGGGCCGGCGGGGCCTGGGCCGGCGGGGCAGGGGCAGGGGCTGGCGCCTGCCGGGCAGGGACTGGCGCCTGCCGGGGCTGGGGCCGGCGGGGCAGGGGTGGGGTATGGTGACGAGGGCCAGAGTGGGCTGTCAGCGGGTGGCGGCAATGGGCTGTGCGCCCCGCCTGGACCCGTGCCCTATGCTGGCGTTGCTGGGGGCCGCTTGTGGTCTGCTCAAGGGCTAGGAGTACCACGGCTGAACGTGTGCCCCCTGGCCCTGCCGCCCTTGCTCCCGCAGCGGACTCGGAGTCTGAGTCGCAAGACGAGGAGGAGGAGGAGGAGGGCGGCGCCCCGGGCGGTGACAGCTCCTCGCACGGGGACGACGATCACGAAGAGGAGGAGGAAGAGGAGGAGGAGCAGGAGGAGGAGGAAGAAGAGGAGGAGGAAGAGGAGGAGGAGGAGGAAGAGGACGAGGAGGACGAGGACGAGGACGAGGAGGAGGCGCAACGGCGGCGGCGGCACGGGGGCCGCACGGCGCAGACGCGGCAGGCGCAGCCGGCGTCGCGGCGCAGCAGCCGAGACGAGGACGCAGGTGCGGCGGTGCGAGGTCGGGGGCGGGCGTGAATGAGCTGCTGAGGACATGTGGGTCGGGGGCTGCTGGCACGGCTACCGCTGCCGGGACCGTCGCTTCAGCCAGGTCATTAGGATCAGGCCAGGTGGGCTTTGGGGCCCCGCGCCCTGTGCATGTGTCTTGCCTGCTTGCTCCGCTGGGCGACGGCCCCGCAGCCGCCTAACAGCGCCTAGCGGGCGGGGTTAGGATGTTTGGCATGTGGGTCGGCCCTTGGCGGTGTGTGGCACATGGGAGCTGTGCTCACACTGTGGTACTCTATTTCGGCCCTCAAAATTGATCACACCGATATGGGCCACTGGTTGCACTTGAGGTGCACTCCAGGGTGCGGGGCCCTCCTGTCCGCCTGCAGCTGGCGCCTTGCGGGAGCGGGAACCGTGCGCTACCCAGCGACACGCCGCGTGACCCGAGCCGCGCCCCGCCCAATCCACAGGCGTCAAAGCCAAGTCCGGTGGCGGCGGCGGCGGCGGCGGCAGCAGCAAATCGGATCGTGGCGGCGGCAGCAGCAAAGGGGACCGCAGCGGCGGCAGGAAAGGAGACCGTGTCGGCGGCAGCAGCAAAGGAGACCGCGGCGACGTCGGCGAGCGGTCCGGCAAGAGCCGCGACCGCGAGCAGCGGCCAGAGCGCGTTCGGGACCGCAAACGGGACCGGGACCGGGAACGCAACCGAGACCGCCAGAAGGAGCGGGAGCGGAAGCGGGAGCGAGAGCGAGAGCGGGAGCGGGAGGCGGCGGCGCAGGAGCTGGAGCGGGAACGGAACCGCAAGCGGCCGCCGTCGCGGCCGCCGTCGGCGCCCCGGGCCCCCGCCGGGGAGGACGAAGCCGTGTCGCCACGGCCAGCTGCCGTGTCGGCGGCGGCCGCTGCGGCTCCGATGCCGCAGCCCAAGCCCGAGCCGGTTGCGGCGGCGCCGCCTTCGCCGCCGCCACGCGCGCCGCCGCCCCCCGACGTGGGCGCCGCGGCGGTTGCGGATGAGCAGGCATCCGAGCACTCGCCAGACGATGTGGCCGAGTCGCCGGGAGGCTTTCTGTGCGACCAGTTTTCGACGCGCTGCTCACCATCGGACGACGACGGTGGCGACGGCGGCCGCGGCGGCGGATCCGGATCCGGGAACGGCGAGCCGCCGTACGATCCGCTGGCGCGCTGGTTTGCGGCGCACTACGGACAGCTGCAGGCCGCGGGTGGGTGGGGTCTAAGGGATGGATAGAGCCAGTGGGGATACAAGGTGCCGGTAGAGGTGGCCTGTGGGGCGGAGGCTTGAGGTACCTTAGGGCAAGGACTGTAGGGCCTGCGGTCTGATCCAAAAGCGGGGCCTGCGCCTTGGGCATGAGGTCTTCTTTTCTGAGCGCCTGCGCCGTCCCGCAGTAGTAATTGCGTTGCTATGCGAGCTCGCCTGCCTGCCCTCAACCAGCTCCGCACCTTGCCCCGGCCCCTTGTCGCAAGCAACGAACCAATCGCTGCCCCGACCCCTGGGCCCTTGTTCCCCTGCAGGCACGCTGTCGCTGCTGCCCGGCGGCATGTACGAATGCGGCCGCCTGCCGGCAGGGTTCCTGCTGGACGCAGCCACGTCACTCATCGTGCCCGACCCAGCCGCCGCCAGCGGCGAAGCAGGCCCCACTGGGCGCGGCGGCGCCGCCGGCACAGGAGGGCATGCCGTCGGCGCTGCCGCGGGGCAGTCGGTAACTGCTGCGGTTGGCAGGTCTGCGGCCGCGTCGCCGGTGCCGCTGGGCGGCGGCGCGACGGGGTCGTCGGCGCCGCCGGGCGAGCACCCAGCGGCAGCGGCGCCGCCGCTGACGCACCGCCGGTCAAACGACGGCGGCGGCGGCGGCGGTGCACCCCGTGGCGGGACGTCGACGGTGCCGCCGCAGCGGCAGCTGCACAAGCAGACCAGCGGCGGCAGCAGCAACGGTCGGGACCGGGAGCCCGGCGGCGGCGGCGCCGGCGGCCTACCGCCTCGTGACGGCGCCTCGACGTCGCCGACGGGGGGGACGCTGGCTGGACACAAGCGGTTCGCCGCTGGCGACGCTGACGGCGCCGCTGCAGCGGCTGCGGCGCACGCCGCTAAGAAGCTGAAACGTGCGGTCATCATCTCGGAGAGCGAGGACGACGAGGGCGATGCGCCGCCGCCGCCGCCGCCACCGCCACCGACGGCCCTCCTGCCACCGCCGCCGCCGCCCAGCCGGGCTGCAGCGCCGACGGCGCCGTCAGCGCCGCCGCCTTCGCAAGCAAAGCTCGAATTGGCGCCCGGCCGAGCCGCGGGTGCAGCAGCACCGCCAGGCGGCACCCTTGCATCCGGTACCCCGCCCACTGCCGCCGGCGGCTCAGCGGGGCCCGGCGGCCGGCACGCCAGCGGCAGCGCAGCCGACGCGGCCGGCGTCAGTGCGCCTCAGCGTCCTGCGGCCTCGTCAGCGGCGGCGCCCGGAGGTGGTGGGGCAGGGGGCTCGGGTAGGACGGCGGCGGCCTCGGGCGCAGGCTCCGGCACTGGTGGCTTAGCGCAGGACAGGTCTGCCCGCAGCGGCGGCGGCGCCGCGCCAGCCTCCGCTGCTGGCAGCGCGCCTGCCAGCGGCGGCGGCGTGGCAGGCGGAGACCGGGGCACCAGCGGCCGGGACGCACGCGAGGGTGGCAGGGGCGACGCGCGGGAAGGGTCACGTGAGGGCGGCAAGCCGGAGGGGCGGTCGGAGGGCGGCGTGCGGGAGGCGGCGGCGCCGCCACCACCACCGCCGCCGCCGCCGCCTCCACCGCTCACGGCGACAGCCCGGCGTGAGTTACACAGCTCGTCGCGGCCGAGAGCCGTCACGACAATGGACGCGGACTTGTAGGCGTGGGGTCGTTTTCGCCGCGTGAGCGGGTGCGGTCAGGCGCGCCTGGCACATGGTGTAAACTCGAGATTATGGGCTCACATGCTCCCCAAGTGCCGCGACGCAATAACAGGAAAACGCGGAAAACAGGGTTGACGGACACGCGGGCGGTGCGTGTCCGACTTGGCGACTTGCAGTTGCCCTGGTCGCATTGCCCAATCATCTCGCTACTACGGTGCCCGCGTCGCAAATCATGGCGGCAGGATGCGAAATAGCAGAGGGGCGGACACGCGGATGGTGCACGTCCGACTTTGCGACTTGCAGCTGCCGCGGCCCTGCACTCCCCATTCCTTTCATCTAAACATTGCCCTTGTGTTGACCAAGGCTGGGTGTATCAACCCACACGCCTGGGTGTGAAACCGACGCGCCCGACCTAAGGCATGATAGTCGAACACCCTTTGTAAAGAGAGCAAATTGGAACGCTCAATCTTTATCGGCGCATATATGTAGTGCTCGTAGCGGCATGTAGTAGGAGCTGGACCCACGAGCATTGGCGTCCAACCTTCGCGTTCCGTGTCCTTGCGACACCTTACCCTTGGCGTCCACTAAACACAAACAAACATGCCACCCACAATGTCATCCGTCCACGCTGCAGTCACCTCTGCCCTGACCATTATATTGCTCGGCTTTCTACAGCGAGTTCACGGGGGTGAGCCTGCAGCAGCTTTCAGTCCTTCAGCAATAGTGCCTTGACCTCATGCATTCTGCTCGCAGGTGCGCTGGTTTGCAGCGCGCAATTCTTTACTTCTTCCAACTATGTCGATGAGGTTGCGCATATCACGCTCTCGCCGCACACGACGGAGCTTGACGTCGCAACCGCGGCTTCCACAGTGGTGGGTTTGATTTGACAAGCGTTATGACAAACACTGCTCGGCCATCCGGCGTTTCGCCCTGCGCGACGCTCCACGTTCCACGCGCTGCTCGCCCTCCTCAACCTCGTGCAGGTGCCGGACCTGCAGAGCCTCATCGCCGCGGGCCGGGCCAAGACAGTCACCGCCACGAGCCGGCAGGGCGTCCTCGCCGGCAGCGACCATGTCGACACCCGCTCCGTGGAGTCTATCCACCTGCTCTGCATTTGCCTCAAGCAAGACTGTAACGACGAGTTTACGTAAGCCTCCTTCACCTAACCGCGCACCTGCCGCACCCCTACCCCCGGCTAGCAGCCCAGAAGCTCCCATCCATCTGCGGACATCTGCCCCCAGCTTCTGGCAACCGCTGACCTGTCCATTGCGCCTTGCCTTGTCGCCTCGGCTTCGCACGCCTCGCCTCGCAGGAAGGTGACGCTGCGGCTCTACAGCGACCCGTTCCACAAGGCCACCCGCGGCGGGCCGCACCAAGACCTGCACTGCACCCCGCTCGGCGGAAGCGAGCTGCGCCGCTGCGCCACGGGGCTGCGACTGCCTCAGGTGCGGTCCCTGCCTGAGGCCTCGGTGTACCGTAAACACATGCAGTCCGTCACAACAAGTCCCGATCCTGAGCCTGGTCCTAGTGCGCCAGCTAGCGTCGCGAAGGGCGCAGCTAGGCGCGTGGCAGCTGCTGGAACAGAGGTCACGCCAGAGTTACTCGAGGAGTGGGGCTCTGTCGGCGCTGACTACGGCAGCACGCATGAGCACGCGGCACAAATCCTGTGCACGATTGATTACCTCCGCTCCCCCATCCCCGTGCAGTTGGTCGAAAGCCAGCCGTTGGGCGCGCTGGCGTTCCTGTACGACATGGACCTGTACGAGCCGCCAGGTACGACGATGGCTGTTTTGCAGATTACCGGGATCCGTACACGGTGCCGCAGCGCCGCAGTGTCTCGCCGGTTGGCCATTCAAGCCATTGAAGATGACGTCCATTGCGGCTGTGGGGGTCCACGGCGAATCAACCGTACACAGCGCGCAGCACGTCTGACCCGTCGTGCTCTGCCGATGGCGCTGCTTCATGTGTGCCCACCACAGTGACAGTCGGACCCGAGCCGCTGACGGTGGACAGCGCTACGGCGGCCGCCGCATGAGGGCCCATCCACCGCCACCCACCACTGGGATGGAGCCCCCAGCCTGAGGAGACGCACACAGCCCATGCGGCCGGCAACCACGAACGGCAGCTGGGCGCTACTAAATGACATGCCGACGCATTCTTATGACCGAGTGGTTGGTGTTTACATCTTCTTTTTACGCGCGGTGGTCTTCTTCTTTTTCAGGCGCCCGTGGGCGCAGCGGGGGTCAGCCGGTGCTATGGTGCGACATGTGCGGCAGTGGCAGCAAGCAAGGCACGGGTGCTTGCCTGCGGATCGCTGCAGCCATGCCCGCTAGCTCGATGGTGTTCTGCCATGGCCGCGACCGCCAAGCGGCTCGCATGGCTGACGGGCTCGTAGGGATGCAGTCACCTCGCCGTCGGGGTGCAGCACGGGTACGCGGAGCGGCCACCGCTGATTCATGCTGGGAGCGTGGGTGGGATGCCGAAGTGCCGTGGCCACGACGGGTAGGCGGCTCGCGCGGCTGTGGGGCGGGCGCTCGAGTAGTGTTTAGCTGTTTGGGAACGGGGGGCAAGGGCCGCCATGGCCTTCGCATCGGATGTTGAGGCGACTAGCAGGAGATGCATCGCTGCGCAGGACGGGACGCTCGAAGGCGGGAGGCGCGCTCTAGTGCTCTAGGCGGGAGGCGCGGCCTTGGCCGCAGACGTGCCTGGGGGGGCAAGAAGTGAGTTTGATTGTTAGGCTTTGGAAGCGTCGCCGTGCAGGGCAACTGCTGCTGATTGTTTGTCGTACATACATTGATCCCATAGTCGTGCCTCTCCATCTTGCCGCGCCAGGGCGGCTTGCTAATGCGCGCGCCGCCCGGTACGCTGCGGGCACCGGTAGCCGGTGTGGGGGTTGGTGTGTTGGTGGCCCAGACCTCGCCATGGCGTATGCATGGATGCGTCGCGGGGGGGAGAGCTGTGCAGCGCATCGGCACCCGGCTTTGGCGCCGGCAGTAGGTCCCAGCCGAACACGGGCCAGGCGGTGCTTGGCTGGTCGTGTGGAGGAAGCTGGCCCGTGGCCGTCTCAACCCACAGCTAGCTAGCGTGGCGATGCGCATCGCCGTCTGGCTGGGCGTGTAACATCTCCAGAGAGTACAGTTTGCCACCGCGAACCGAGCCCGTACGAACCGGGGTTCGAATGACCGGGGGACTCACAGGCCGCGCATCGCAGGCGGTGGTTCTTCCACGCTGGTATGAAGGGCACTCGACGTGCGCCCACGCATCGGCCGTCACTTTCCGCCCCACACACGCGCGCGCCGCGTACAGGATGGTACTCTGTTTCGGCCCTAGAAGTTGAACACACTAACACCGGCGCCACCCTCACCCACACGAACGCTACCAGTGACGCATCGAGGACAGAGGTAGAGGGACAGACGTCAACGAGTGTCGACCCAGGGTTGCGACGTCCATGGAGGAAATGAGCCGCGGGGCTCCATAGAAGCGCCTTCGGGTGGGCTAGCCGGGGCAACCTAGGACTTATCAATTAATCGCTTTGCCCCAGCAGCGCCAGAGCAGCACCACAGCACAGAACACACGCCAGTCCGAGGGCTAGGCTGCATCCACGCACAAACGCTAATGCCGTTGACGCCACACGACCGCTAGATGCCGCGCAGGCCGCCAGCCGTGTCCAGGGGGCGGTCAGCAGGCAGTAACAACAATGGAACCCCAGCCCCAGGCGGCACCACCGCATCTGCCAGCCACATAGCCGCGTTGCCGTCATCCAACCACCTTCATCGGTACCCGTACCCCCTGCCGTAACGCCGACGTGCTGCGAGCCAACACCAAATCATTGGAAGTCAACCCCACTCTCACCCGGCTACACAGGCTCGCTAGCGCGTCAGCACCCATCCCCATCCAGCCTGCCAGCTGCAAGCAGCGGTCAATCAACACGCGTCACACGCTTAGCAGACCAGCAGGCCCAGGCAGCATCGCGGCCATTTACTTTCAAACAAAACGCATCGCGGCCGCCAACGCAAGCTCGGGTTATGTGAGCGACTGCCGCACCGTTGGCCATTGTCCGGTCCGATCCGACCTAGCGAGCTAAAGTCCGTCAGCTACGCAGGCGGCGCCCGGAGTTGCGCGGCGGCGGGGGGCTGCGAGGCCGCGGCGACGGTGGCGGCGGCCGGGGTGACGGCGGCGGCGAGCCCAGCGGCAGCGGCGGCGGCGGCGGCGGCGAGCGCAGGGGCGGCGGCGGCGGCGGCGAGCGCAGGGGCGGCGGCGGCGGCGGCGAGCGCGCCGGCGGAGGCGAGCGGACCGGTGGCGGTGACGGAGACTGCCTCGGTGGCGGCGGCGCGCGCAGCGGTGGCGACGGCGGCTGCGGCCGCGGGGAAGGTGGCGGCGAGCGCAGCGGCGGCGGCGGCGGTGACGATCGTGCCGGCGGCGGCGAGCGGACAGGTGGCGGCGATGACTGACGCGGCGGCGGCGAGCGGGCCGGCGGCGGCGACCTCGCCAGCGGCGGCGGCGGACGCAGCGGCGGCGGCGGCGGCGGCACCGTCAGGCTGGGCAGGCGGGACTGCCTGAGGACCCATCCTAGCAGGTGCTCATGCGGCCGTGTGTTTGGCGCCATGAACGAGCTGCCCAGCCAGGCGACAGAGCCCGAGCCCAGGCGCCAGGTGCGGGCTACCGCCACCTCGGCGCCGTCCTACATGCCGGTCGGGGCAAAGCGATGGCGGCAGGAGCGGGAGCCAAGAGGGGTTGAGGATTGAGGGGTTGGGCGAGAAGGACGGGAAGGGCGCAGCGCCGCCGGGACCGGCACGGGGCCTCGGCGCGGGGGCGGGGGAACCTGGCAGGCGGCCGCGCGACGATTGCCTGCACTGCCGCACGGGCCCGGCTGTGCTAGCGCAGCCGGGCCCGTGCGTGGCAAGGGCGCGCTCCTGCTCCAGCGTACGTACCGGGCGGTGGAAGCTGTAGAGCGGGGCGCCGCCGTCGCCGGCGCAGACGAGGCCCGTGTGGCCGTGGTTGGGCCGCACCTGCGAGTCAATACTTGTAATATTCGACGAGCGGCGAGCGCTCAAGCGCTCGAGCTGCCCCGGGCCCTGGCCCTCGCTAAGCCAACAAGGTGGTGCGACCAACGCTCAGGGTCCTGCCTCTGGGCCACCCGAGTGGGTCTCCGCACGCTCCTCACGCCCACCACGTCACCAGCCCAGCAAGCAGCCGACGAGCCCTGAGGCGCCCTTCCCGACTTGCACGCTGGTTCTACAGCCGGCAGGCACCGGTGGGACCGTGGGGGTGTAGATGGCTGTGGTCGAGGACGCACGTGGCGCACGGACCCACCCACCGTGATGGCAGCCCACAGGGCGTCCGTGGCGACGGCGGCCTGGCGCCGCAGCAGCCTGGTCTCGCGGCCGAAGAAGTGGCCGGTGCAGGCGGCGGGGGTCGAGGGCGGCAGCAGGTCGTCCAGCAGCTGCGAGAAGCTGCTGTCCTGCGGGGGCTCCAGGTGGGGTGGGGTGGGGTGCATGCAGGACGTTTGCAGCGTGCCAGCACAAACCCTAGGCATGCGGGCTCATGCGGGGAAAGCTCCGGGGAACGACCGACGGCGGGTGCAAAGGACTGCGACGTGCCAGAGCGGTCAGCGCCGCAGGGTGGGTCCGGCCACATGTGGCCTCCCGGCTGTCGGCTCCCGGCCCAGCCCGCACCTGCGCGTCAGCTCCGCTGGCCCCGTCGAGCAGCACCAGGCTGCCGCCCGCAGCCACCCACTGCCGCAGCTGGTCGGGCTTCCACCTGCGCCAGGGGGGAGGCGGCGCGGGGGCAGGGCGTGTGGGGCGAGGCGTGGGAGGAGGGGCTCGTGGGGGAGGTCGGGGGGGGAATCTGCAGGTCAGCAGCACGTGGTGGCTGGCAGTGGGGGCCAGGAGGCCTCCTGTTGGGGGCTGGGGTACGTTTGGGGCAGGGCGCATCTAGCTGGGCCGAAGGCGTCGTCTGCAGTCGGGCGCTCGGGCTCACATGTGCAACCCCACATCCTCGGCGTCATAGTACGATGTCTTGCCGTTGGCGGGGATGACGTAGGCGGAGAAGTTGGCCAGGCCGCTGGCCGCCGTGGAGGAGGGTGCGAAGAGCGGCGGCTGCGAGGTCAGCGCCGTGAGCCGCGCCGTGGGGCAGCGCTCGGCGATGGAGGCGGAGATGAGCTCGGCGCGGAGCGGGCTGGCGATGACCTTGGGGTTGGTGTAGAGCGCGACCTGGGGCGCTGCTGCCGCTGGGGTGACAAAGGTGGTTGGGGCAGCGGGGGGAAGGCCGGGGCGTTGGGGAAGTGGTCAGGTAGGGTCAGGTCGGGGAGGTAGGGGGCCAACCGGCGTGTGTGGGCGTTAGGGAAGACGTTGCTTACCCGCGCAGCCGAGCTCTAGGGTAGCGAGGAGCAGCAGAGCGATTAGCAGGGCCATGACCTCGTAGCGCGGCCGCGTGTGCGACGGCGTGTCCGTCGGCATCGGCAGCTGTGTCGGGCAACGCGCCAACAGCGTGCCGCTAGCTAAACCTTGTTGACGACTAACACGACAGCTATATCTGTGTTATGAGTTGAGCACAGGGCCTGTAGCTAAGTGGCTGACCGTCGCGCTGCACATGGCGTGTGCGCAGAAGCGAAGAAAGCCTATTTGCTAGAACACGGGCATATAGTGGGGTATTCCTGTGTACCTGATGTCACCGGTTGTGCGTCTTTGGCGTCTTCAACCCACTACAGCACCGGAGTTTCGACGTTACAAGCGCAAGCTACCTGCACCTACGAACCTCGGAGTCTGGCACAGTGTCTCGATCCGTTTGACACTACAACGACCTGCAAACAGCACGGCAACACAGCGACGACCAGAGGTCGAGAGCGCCAACCAAGAGCTCGTGCCCCCAAAAAACCGCTCGCGACCGCCCGACTTCGTCCGACGGTCGCCTTGAATCTGCCACTCACAGGAGCTCCCCTCGCCACATGAGTTCAACACAAACGTCTATCATCCAACCGCGCTACGGCGAACCGAACACCGACTCATCCCGGTGCCCCGTTCCGCTTGCCCCCGCCTCACACGCCCCTGGGCGTGCCGCTCTCGGGCGCGGAGGCGAAGTCGCTGTCGTCGCGGCCGCCGGGGTTGCAGGGGTTGGCGTGCGAGGAGCCGCCGCTGCCGGAGCCGGGGCGCGGGATGGGCCGGTTCTCGGTGCCGCTCTCCGGCGCGGAGGCGAAGTCGGTGTCGGGCGCGGGCGAGGAGGCGGGAGAGGAGCCTGCGGGCGAGGGTGGGTGGGGCCGGGAAGCTGTATAGCTGTGTCTCCCGGAAGGAGCGTACCTCCTGACGTCCTCACCCGCCCTAACGCTGCCCTCTGCCCTACCCCCACCCCTCAGCCACGGCCCACCCACCGCTACCTTTTGCCCCCCTCAGCTCCTCGTGCACCACCGCCCCACTGCGAGCCAGCTCCTCCCGCGACTCGTGGTAGAAGCCTGGCAGTGGCGGCAGCGGCGGCATCAGCATCAGCAGGAAGAAAGGGGTCAACGAGGGACCGCACGCGCCCCCCGCTTGTCTGCCCCTGCCCTCAGCCAGGCCGCACGCTGCCCCGCGCGCCAGCCCCCAGCCCCATCTTCCGCCGGCCACTTCCTGGCCCCTCCCCCACCCGCCTACCCGGCTGCTGGCTCTCGTCGAGCCCCGCCTGCTGCTGCTGCTGCTGCTGCTGCTGCTGCTGCTGCTCAAGGGTGTCGCGGAGGGGCTTCTCCTCCTGGCCGCCCTCGCCCTGCAGCAGGAAGGGCGCGGCAGGCAATCAGCGTCAGGCTAGGCTGGTGGTCTGCAACACTTCTGGGAGGCGGAAAGGTATCTCGCTCCAGCTCTGCCTCTGACAACACGATTCGGGGCAGCGCCACGCCAGCTGGCTTCCGTCCCCCACAGCCAAGTTGCCCTCTCGTCCAGTGCCCGCCGCACCAGCCGTCCGCTGGCGCTGGTGTAGCGGCATGGCTGCGGCAGCCGGCGCCGGGTCCGCGCCACGGGGGGGCAGGGCGCCGAGGCGCAGGGCCGGCGCGGCGCGGCGGCCGAGACCCGCGGGCAGCGCATCATCATGTTCCCGGAGCTTTGGAGCGTGCTGGCGACGACAAGAGAAGTTATGGTGCTGCTGCTGCTGCTGCTGCTGCGAGGCTGTGCGAGTGTCTGTGTGACTATATATGCAAGCGGCAGTAGGCGAGACCGCACTGTGCCGTTCCGGAGCGGGGGCAGCGATCTCGCTCCCCATCCCCTTCCCTGGCACGCTGGCAGTGGCCCGCCAGCCGCGTCCCCCCTCGCACGGCCATCCTCGGCACTGCTGCGCTGCCGAGAAGCCGCATGCACCCTGCCTGCGGTGCCGGGCTGCTCCCGGGTCTGGCCTCCTCCTCGCTAGCTCGGCGGCACATTGCATGAGATGAGAATCTTCCGGCCAAGCCCAGGCACCGGAGCGCACACACGCCCGCTCCCTGGCCGCGGATCGCGCCGCGGCCGTACCTGGCGCCCGGTCCGCCCGCCTGCCCCTGCCACATCCGTGTCCCGCAGCGCCTCTGGTACCGGGCCGGGCCTGCCGCTCTGCACCGTACCGAGCAAAACGGCGCCAAGGACACCCAAACCCACACATTCGCCGAGCGCCCCGCACATCCACGCCACTGCCCGCGTCGCCGCCGATGCACACGAACACACACGCACCCAACCAAAACCCTTTCCAGCTGCGCATGGGTGCATGGCTCGCCCCTCCCAGTCGAACGGCTCGTGCCCCTAAAGGGGCGAGCCGACCGAGCACACCAAAACCGCACCCCAGCTTGCTGCCCACTGCCGCGGCACCGATCCCACGCGCCCTCACACAGGCGGCACCAAATGTCACGGCCCCGCCCCCAACGAAACGCCTGCCACCCGCATTGACACAGATCTACACCCGAACGCCGGCAGCGCCCTGCAGGCCCCCCAGCTGCAGCCACTGCTGCCGCCGCCGCCACAGCCTGCCGCCGCCACCGCTGCCGCCGCCGCAACCCGCCGCCGCCACAGCCCCGCCGCCGCCGCGCGGCCCTCACGACGGCTCGTCCAGCGCCCCCGACTCACCGCCAGCGGCGCCGCCGCGCGCGCGCGCCGGCAGCGCCGCCACCTGCGCCGCCGCCGCCGCCTGCGCGCGCGCGTGCGCGGCCATCTCCGCCGCGGCCGCCGCCGCCGCCCTGGCTCGCGCCTCGGCCGCCGCCTCCGCCTCCTCGCCGCTGATGGCCGCCTCCACCTCACCCGGCGCCACCAGCCGCAGGCTGGCCAGGCACTCGCCCGCCAGGGCCCGCACCTCGTCAAACAGCCGCCGCACGCGGGCCTGACCCAGGGGTCGGAACTCGCCCCTCAGCAGCGTCGGGATGGACCAGGACGAGCGCTCGAACTCGTACTCGAGCGACGGCGCGGCGGCGGCGGCGGCGGCGCCGCCGCCGGGCGGCGGCGCCTCCTGGTGCCAGGGGGTGACTAGCATGCGGTACAGCACCTCGTTGCACTGGCTGAAGCTGGCGGCGGCACTGGCGGCGGCGGCGGCCGCGGCGGCGGCCTCGTCGGCGTCGGCGGCGCCGCCGGCGCGAGGCGGCGGCGCGGGCGGTGGGCCGGCGAGGCGCAGGCTGTGGTGCTGCGGCATGGCCTCCAGCGACAGCAGCCCCTCCAGCAGCTGCGGGTCCGACAGCAGCGCCGACACCAGCAGTTCGCACCTGGGCGGCGGCAGGGGCGCGCGGGCCGGGGCAGGGTCCGGGCGAAGGGACGTGGTGAGGGGCCGGCGGTGGGGGCGCAGGGCAAGGCATGGGTGGGATGGTGTGGGCATGGTAAGGGCGCTGGCTGAGCATGGGGGGCTCGGGCAGCTAGGCAGCCGCCAGAGGAGTCAGAGCAGAGCTCCGCACGCGCTTGCCAGCAGCGCCCAGCCCCTGCGCCACTCGGCCGCCGCACCTCTCCGCCTCGTCCGCGCGCGCCTGCGGGTCCAGCATCGCCGCCGCCGCGTCCGCCGCGTACTGAAGCACCGTCTTGCCATGCTCGTACAGCCCATTCACATGGCGCCACGACACACGCTCCTCGGCCGCCGCCGCCGCATCGTCGGCGCCGCCGGAGCCGGCGCGCGTCACGCCGGCGGCGCCCCCGGCGACGGCGGCGACGGCTGCGCCGCCGCCCGCGCCGCCGGCTTCGCCGGCTGCGCCAGCCGCCGCCGCCTTCGGCGCCTCCGGCGACCGCTCCTGCGTCTCCATGCGCTCCACCAGCATGCGAGAGGCGGCGGCGCGCATGGTCTGAACCTCCGTCACCTCGCGGCGCAGCGCCGCCGCCGCCGTCGCGGCGGCGCCGCTGCCGCCGGCGGCGGCCGCGTCCGCGGCGCCGGCAGCGGCCGCCGCCGCCAGCGACAGGTCGGCGGCGTGCGCGAGCGCCGTACGCAGCGCCAGCAGTACGGCATGTACGATCATGAGCAGGTCGCTGATGGTGAGCATCTCCTCGACCACCTGCTCGCGCAGGCCCTCGCTGAGCTGGCACCAGGGGGTCAGCGCCGCCGGCGGCGGCGGCTGGCCGGGCGCGGCGCCGCCTGCGCCCGAGCCCACGGCGGCGGCGGCGGCGGACTGCTGGGAGGAGCGGTGCGCCGCGAGCGCCGCCATGTAGCTGCGTGGCGCGAGGTTGGGGTGTGGCGGCAGGGGACACGATGCGCGTGAGCCGAATGGATCAAGAGGGCGGCCCAAAGGCGGCTGCTGTCCCTGCCCTGGCCCTCCCGATTCCCCGGCCGCCACCGCCACCGCCCAGCCGCCAGCCACCCACACACACGGCCAACGCGCCACTCTACCCGGGGCGTGCTGAGCCGCGTGTGGGGTTCTGTTCTACCTAACACTTGAACACACCTGGTGGCGTGGTGGTGCGGGTCGACGGCCGCCCGTAGCGCGGTGACCAGGTGCTTGAAGGCCAGCGCCGTGTCGCTGCCCTCGTCGCACGTGTCGTCCGGGTGCGGCGCCAGGATCTGGCAGCCAGCGGGTTGTTGGGGCGGAAGGGCCAGTCAGCAGGCGGCGAGGGCGCCAGGCAGGAGGCAGGCAGGAGGCAGGCAGGAGGCAGGCAGGAGGCAGGCAGGAGGCAGGCAGGAGGCAGGCGCCGCACGCCCCTCGCCTCCACAACTCGTGGCGGGGCGAGGGCTGCAGTGGGCCAGCAGCCTCGCCCCGCGCCGCGCGTCCCTGCCGGTACCGGACCGAGGCCACGAACCCGGCTGCCTCATCCCCTCCCCGGCCCTCTCCTCCCCGCACCTCCTCCGCCATGGCCAGCGCCGTGGAGGGGCAGTGCGCGAGCAGCCGCATCTCCGCCAGCAGCTCGCTCAGGTCGGCGGCGCCCTCCAGCACCAGCGGCACGCAGCTGTTGAGCGCCGCCACCACGGCGCGGGGGTAGGACGTGGCGGCAAGGTAGCTGGGCAGGGGCAGGGGCGGGGGCGGGGGCAGGGGGGGGTACGGAATGGGTGAAGGAAAGCACGGACGCAATACGCGAAGTGCCAGCGCTGCCGGCCCGACCCTGAAGAGGAGGGCATGCAATTAATGAAGGTCGCGAGAGCCGCGACCCAGGTCCCCGTGCAGGCAAACGACCCAAGGGGGACACAAGGAGCTGGGGCGGAAAGGGGGGTCGGGGCCGGTGTGTAGCAGCGCCGGGAAGCGCTGTGCGGCTGGCGGCGGGGCTGGCCTCCTGCCTTCTGCCTTCCGGCCGCGCTGCCGCCCCATCCAGACTCGCACCCGTAGGAGGCCAGTCGCAGCGAGTGGCCCCCGGGCCAGGTGGCGCGCCACACGGCCTGCGGTGAGGCGGAAGGGGCGGCCGGGGGGGTGGGTGGGTGGGGTTTACCGTGGAAGTAACGAACTAGTTGCGAACCTCCGAGCGCAAGCCCGCGGGGTGTAAGTCAGGAGGGGGGCGAGAGTGGAAGAGGTCAGGCCGGGCAGCGATGGAAGGCGGCCGGCGTTGCAGCGTGCCCCTGCCATGCCTTTGGCCCCGCCCACCACCACCGCCACCACCACCACCACCACCACGGCCGCCGCTCACATGCATCTGGCGGGCGGCGCACAGCGCGCTGCCCAGCACCTGGAGGGCAGGCAACACGATAGTGGAAGAGAGGCGGAGGGGTTAGCAAAGGAGCGCCAGGGAGGCGGTGTGACGCAGGCAGGGGCCGACCCCACGGGCCGAACCCCTCTGCCCACGCCGTCCGCATCCGCTCACGCACCCTCTTCCCCCACCCCCACCCCCACCCCCGCCCCCGCTCCACCTGGAACGTCATGCCCGCGCCCCGCAGCGCAAGCCCCTCCTCGCCCTCCTCCTCCAGCACGCCGGCAGCCCCCGCGCCCCCGCCCGCGCCGCCCAGGCCGCCGCCCGGCAGCGCGCTCGAGGCGCCGTAGCCGCCCGCCACCTCGCCATCGCCGCCCGCGTACAGCAGCTCCTGCGGGCCGGGCGGCGGAGCGGCCGGGTGCGGTGAGGGCGAGCGGGGCGAGGGAGAAGAACTAGAACGACGGGTGGTGGCTGCTGGCGGTTGGCTCCGCAGGCCCCGCGTGCGGCTGACGGCCGGCCTGGCCTCGGCGTGGCTCGCCTCCCGCACCCAAGCCTTAGGCACCCCCCCACCCACCCCCCACCCCACGTCACACCATACTTCACTCAATCATGTATCTTCACACATGAGCGGCTAACAAGCCAATACCCCAGGGCGTCGCGTGTCGGGTATATGTTGATTATTATGAACACATGAACACACACCTGCAGGCCCTCGGCGCTGCGCGCGGCTCCCGTGAGGCCGTAGCGGGGCGAGCGCAGCAGCGCGCGGCTGACCTGTGGGGCGCACAAGGGGAGGGGACCCGCAGCAGGTGACGAGCGAAGGCGGGTCGCCCGCCAGCTCCGGCCGCGGGCAGGGCGCAGGACACCGGGCCATGTAGTACACCGGCACGCGGGGGCAAGGCAGGCGCACCTGGCACCGCGCCCCATACCCCTGCGAGAGCCCCATACCTCTGCTGCAGCACGGGGCCCCTCAGGGCCCCTGCCCCTGCCCGGCCCCGCCGCCCCCCGAGCCCCGCCTGCCGCACCTGGCGCTCCGAGAACTGCAGCAGCAGCGCCCTGCCGTACATGTTGCCCGGGTGGGCCTCCATGAAGGCCACCGCGGCAGCCAGCGACTCGTCGTCCAGGCGGAGCTGGCGGCGAGGGGCACGGGGGTGGGAGGGCGTGCGGAAAGGAAAGCACAAGTGTCGGGGCAGGGGCGCAAGGGGCAGGGGCTACATACCAGGTTGATGTTGCCGCGACCGCGACCACGTCCCCGGCCCCCCGCCCCCAGCCCCCGGCCGCACCTGGGGGCAGCGCTGGCGGCCGATGCCCGGGCCCAGCCCCGAGGAGGGGCAGGGCGCCAGCGGCGGACCGCCGCCGTAGTCTGGGGAGGGCGGGAGGGGTTGCGACGTAAAGAGGAGCAGCGACGCGCGTACCGGCAGGCGCAGGACGCACGGCACCGGCCGGCAGGATGCGAATCGCGAGCCTGCCAGGCCCCCGACCTCGCCCCCGCCCCTTGCACTCCCCTGCCCACCTCCGTTCCCTCGACCCCGCGCCGCGCCCTCACCCGTGTAGGCCTTGGTGGCGGCCTGGTACAGGTACACGCCCCCGAAGGGGAACACCAGGTGGCTGAGCGGCAGCAGCCCCACCGCCACTCGCAGCCACTCGGGGCACGACCGAGGGCCCCCAGAACCGCCGCCGCTGGCGCCCGAGCCGCCGCCGCCGCCGCGGCTGCGGTTGGCTGAGCCAGAGGACCCGGCGGCCCGGCCGTTTGGCGCCTCGGCGGCGGCGGCGCCGATGACGGCGGCGTGCACGGCGGCGCGCAGCGCTGGCAGCCAGGGCGGCCACTGGCGGGTGGGGGCGTCTGCGACCACGTACACGCGCTGCTGCTCGCACCTGGAGGCGAGGGCACGGGGCGCGGCGGCGGCAGGGGGAGGCTGGGGTCAGGCTTTCGGCGACAGGCCTAGGGCTCGGGCTCTCTTGAGCTTGGGGAGGGGTGGCGTAAGGAGGCCTTGAGAGGGGCACAGCCCCACGCGGCGGACTTCCCCAGGTCCGCGGGCCAGTACGCATTCCGACCCGGGGTTGGGGAGCCTTGGGTAGTGGGGGGGGCCTTGAGGGCGAGAAGCACTGCCTCATGCGGCTGAGTGCGGACGGCCTGCGTCGCCCACGCCCTGTTACGTGCCCACGGCCCACCCCGCTGCGCTCTCCCTCACCCTGAGGCCGTGGTGAGGGCGGCCTTGAGCTCGCCGGCCCAGGCGTGCAGGCCGTCGGGCCGGCTGGGCGCGGCCGTCAGCACCTGCAGGTCAAGAGCGGCAGGCGGCCCGGGCGACACAAGGTGGGCGCGGGCCGCGGGAAGGCAGTGGGATGGACGCTACGCGGCGTGGCCCCACAACCGACTGGCCCTACCTTCATGACCGCGGCGGGGGGCAACGTGAAGCCCTCCTCCGGCGCCGCGCCGCTGAGCATGAGCACGTAGCTCGCCGCCACCGCCGCGGCCGCGCCGCCGCCGGGCGGCAGCCAGCTGGTGCGCGGGTGCACGCCGGCGGCCGTGAGGTTGGCGAGCAGTGACGACAGTGCCTTGTCGGCGCCGCCAGGCAGCGGCGGCGCCGGCACCACCGGCGGCGGCGCCGGCGCAGCTGGAGCCGGCGAGGCGCGCCCCGTCAGCGCCGCCAGCGGCGCAGCGGAGCGCGGCGGCGACGCCGGCGCGCTCTCCTGGCGGCCGCTGACGCCGGGGGCGTCGTCGCCGCTGCCGGCGGCGGCAGGCTGGCGGCCGCGCGCCGCCGGCGAGCCCGAGCGGCCGCTGGTCCCGGGCTGCGCCGCCGCGTCTAGTGCCGCCGCTGCGGCCTTCGCAGGGGCAGCTGCAACGGCGCCGGCAATGGTGGCGACCGCGTCTGCGGAGACACCGAGCCGCTCGCCCCTGGACGATCGCGTGGCGTCGGCCCGGCTGTCAACCGCCGCCGCCGCTGGTGCCGGCGGCGGCGGCGGAGCGCTGGTCACGCTGCAATCCGAGTCGCTGCCAGCGGCGGCGGGGCCGAGCCCGCTGACGCGGGCGGCGGCGGAACGAGACGGGACCGCCGCGCCGGCGGGGGCACCGGCGGCTGCCGCGGCCGCGCCGCCGCCGCCCCGTGCCGCCGTCAGCGGCTGGCTGCTGACGCTGCCCTCGCTGTCCGACGGCGACGGCGACGGTGCGTTGTGGCCGTCGCTGTCGGACGCGGATCGCGACGCCGTGGCGGCGCCGTCACGATTGTGGCGGCCGGAGAAGCCCGCCGGCTCCCCGTCACCGCCGCCGTCAGAGCCCGGATCCTGGCGGCCCGACGGCCCAGCGCCGTCAGCAGCCGCTGTAGCGCCTCGAGGCCGCGGCGGCCACTCCTGCGTCGAGGCGCTGCTCACATCCGAGTCGCCGCCGGCGCCGCCGCTGCGGCGGCGGCCGCTGGGTCCCGCCCCGGCATCGCTGCCGGCGCCGCTGCCGCGACGGCCGCCCGAGGAGCCGCCGCGCGCCCCGCGGCACTGCGTCACGGAACCATCGGAACCGTACGACACGCGGCCGCTGCTGTGGCCGCCGGCGGCGGCGGCGGCGCCGTCGCTGCCGCTGTCGTTGCCGCTGCTGCTACCCGCCTCCTCACCGCCGCTAGAGCCGCTGGGCTCATCTGTCGCGGCCTGCGCCGACGGCCCCCGCCCCGGCGCCGCCGGGTGCGTCCGGCGCACCATGAGGCGCCGCCGCCGCCCTTCGCCCGCCGCCGCCGCCGCCGCCGCTGACCTTCCGTACACCAGCTCCAGCCCAAGCTTGTGGGCGGCGGCGCCGTCGTCGCTGGCTCCGTCGTCGGCCCCCGAGCCTTCGTCAGGCCCTCCCCTATGAGGCCGCGGCCCCGGCCCATCATCGTCGTCGGGTAGGTCGCCCTGGCCGTCGGCGGCGGCGCCGCCGCCGCCCTGATCCGACATACGGGGCGGCCAGGCGCCTGCCCAGCAGCGACCACGGGCCCCGTGAACGATGTAGGCGCGCGTCGAGTCAATGGAGGCTGCGGATGAGGAGCGAGACACGGGCGCACTCGCCGTAACGACGCCGGGCAGCGCATCGCCGCCGTCAGCGACGGCGGCCGCCGCCGCCGCCGCCGCTCCCGGCCGGCGGCTGTTGGGCGTCCGAGGCCGGCCGCCGGCGTCGGCGGACTTGCCCGACGTCTGCCGCTGCGGCTGCTGCTGCTGCGGCGGCTGCGAAGGGCCGCCGAAGTTGACGCTGCCGTCAGAGGCGTCGGAGGCGGAGCCAGAGGCGCCGCCGGGCGCCGCCGCCGAGCTCCTGCGGCCCGAGCCGCCGCCGCCGAGGTCCGTCGACTCAGGGCCCGAGCTGGGGGTCGCGTCTCGCAGCCGCGAAGCCGCTGCTTGCGGGGCGCCAGCGGCCCGGCGGCGCCGCGGCAGCGGCGGCGGCGGCGGCGACGGCCGAGCCGGTTCCAGGGCTCCGGCGGCGGCGGCGGCCCGGATGAGGACGTCCTCGTGGCCGGCCCTGGCGGCGCCGTCGCTGTCCTCGCCGGCGGCGCCTAGGAGCCGCCGCCTGGAGGGCGCGCCGCTACGAGGGCCCGGCTCCAGCGAGCCAGTGTCGCCGCCCACGCTCTCCAGCCCGTACTCGGGCCCGTACCCGGCCGTACCGCTGCCTCCGTACGCGCTGCCGTACGAGCCGCCAGAGCTGCTCGCGTAGGAGATTCGCTGCACGGCCGCGGCCGCGGCCGCGGCCGCGGCGGCGCGGCCGTTGCTCAGCCCGCGCGCCAGGCGGCTGCGCCCGCCCGACGGCAGCGCCAGCGCCGCCGCGGCGGCGCCGCCGCGGCCGTCATCCTCGGCGGCGCTGCTGCCGCCGTCGGGGGTGTCGTAGTTGCTGCTGCTGGTGCTGTGGCCAGCGCGCGGCGTGGACCCGGCGGCGCCGCTGCCGCGGCCCGTGGCGCCCATTACGGCGGGCCGCCGGGAGGAGGCGCCGCCGGCGCCGCAGCCGTCAGAGCCCGAGCCCGAGCTACCACCCGAGGCGCCGCCGCAGCGGCGCGGCGACATATGGGATCGTGGCGGCGGCGCCGAGCCCGCCATGCAGCCGCCCATGGCCACCAGCAGCATGTCCGCCTCGGCCTCGGCGGCGGCGGCCTCAGACAGGTCCGGCGGCCCATCCGCCTGACGGCCCGTGCCGCTGTCGCTGGCGACGGCGCGGCGGGAGCGCTGCCGATGCAGGCTGCCGTCATGGGCTACAGCGGCCCGCGGCGGAGCCGCCGGCGGCGGCGCGGGGGGAGCGGCGGCGGGGACGTCGTCATCGTCGGCGGCGCCGTCGCCCTCGGTCGCCCGGCCTGCGTCGTCGTCATCGTCCTCGTCATCCAGCGACTCGCCGGGCAGCAACGCGCGGTGCAGGTCGTGGCGGTTGAGGTCGTTGTACGGCAACGGCTCCTGGCCAGCACCAACCACCGCCGCCGCCGCGCCGGCCGCCGGCTGCCCCGGCGACGGCGCCGCCGGCGCCTCGGCCGCCGGCGCCTTGCGCGGCCGGCGCTCCTTCCCCTCCGCCGGCGCCGCGCCGCCCTCCGCCGCGGTGGCGCCGGCGGCCGTGCCCGCCGCCGCCGCCCGCTCGGCCTCGGCCTCCTCCTCCGCCCGGGCCTCGTCGGCCGCTTCCAGAGCCCGAACGAGGTCCGCCAGCAGGCGCCGCTCCTCCGCCACCATGCCGCCCAGCAGCTCGTCGTAGTGCAGCCGCAGGACCTCCATCTGGGCGGACATGCCGCGGGCTGCGGCGCCGTCGCCGGCGGCGCGGTGTGAGCGCATCACGCGCCGCATCTGGCACAGGCCCAGCTGCAGCAGCAGCCCCCGGCTGAAGCCCCACTCAGGCTGCGCCAGGATGCGGGAGGCCACGACCTCGACGAACGCCACGCCGGGAGGGAGCTCGTGGCGCGGTGCCGCCGCC